>JAKVIS010001398.1:0-35146 GCA_033119425.1 Bufotes viridis
ATGGAATCGCTCATTAGTACTGGAGGACCGGGAAGCTGTTGGCTTTGCTGTAGCTGCACACAGCGTGAGGGAGCTCTGGGCACCTCACGCTGTGCGCGTCAGGTCACAGCACACCCGACGGCAGGAGGAAGAAGACCGCGCTGGCTGTGAGGACCGGCGGTGTCCAGGAGCAGGAGAGGTAATTTTTTTTTTAAATGTCATCTGAGACTGGGGTCTGAGAGGCAATGGGGGCTGATGGAAGGCATGGGGCTCTTATCTGAGGTCATTTACATTTGGGTCTGAGCTGAGGTCTGATCTGAGGTCTTATTAACATTGGGGGTCTGATTGGGGCTATCAGCTGAGGTCTGATTAACATTGGGGGTCTGACCTGAGGTCTAAAAACCTAGGTGTGTCTTATGAGCCGGTGCGTCTTATAGGGTGAAAAATACAGTATATAAGGCATACACAAACTGTAACCCACCTCATGCAGTAACAGTGACAACTCTATGACAGCAGCCAGGACCCACTCAGCTGACAGGGTCATGCACTGCAGGTAGTCACCAGCCCTAAACAAGCCACTCTTTAACATGAAAACACTACACTTCCTGGAGGCGCTAAGCGCCAACCCCAAACCATTTATAGGTAATCGACATATGTCTTACCAGTAAAGAATCAGCGGACTCCTCTCACATGAGTTGTACATAAGAGAAGCGCTGGGATTGGCTGGGTACAGCTGCCTGAGGAATTGTCAATGTAGTTTATATACTGGTGTGGAGAGTGCCGGGCTCCACCGGTGATCTGGAGCGCTGCATTAGTTCCTGCTGCCTGCACCTGGATTAATGGTGCGGCAGGCAGGGGCTAAACAAACATGCTGCGGGTGATACAGCATTCCAGAAGAAAATCTAATGTGTAGAGATACACATGAAACTTCTTTCTAGTCAAATTGTCTGTACAGGCGTCTATGACGCTTGTACAGGCGTTACTGCGACCTCTGCTGGCAGATTTGTGATTTACCGTCCCTCTTTGCTTTCCAAGAGTAGGGAACAAGCAACAGCCTTGGTTACCCGCTGGTCTCGCTCCTCGTGTGTGGGGTGACAGGTGTTTGAGACCACCTGTAGGCCCAGAAAATAACAGAAAAAAATATTTTCTAGCAGACTTACCAAGCAGGTAAAAACTGCTTTAGCTTAGTCCCTGTAGGTAGGGTATAGCTGGTGGCAGGAGTTCACTCTTTTTACTTTTGTCCCCATCCTTGTGGCAGCAGCTATACCCATGGTCTTCTTGCCTGTGGTCCCCAATGACACAGATGAGAAAAAACCTGACAAAAACTTGCCCATGTTTTCCACAGACTGAGATTAACAGCAATCTCAGAAAACTGCTTGAAAATATCCTCTTGTATCCCAGATGTTAAAATTGCTTTTATGGTCAAAAAGTGAATGAGTGTTTTTTGTCCTTCGATTTCTTTGTTTCATTATTACATCCATGTGGCTATACTTTGCATAGATTTAGTGTGTTTGTAACTTACTTAATACTATAGCCAGCCATACGTTCACCCTCCATCAGCAACCGCCTTACCTTTAACCTGCTGTAACAGAATCTGCATCTTTTGTTCATGTTCCCTTTGTTGCTGCATTAAGCGTCTGTCATTTTGCAAGGAAAGATGCTCTAAGGCTGACTCCAGCTCTCTCACTAAGTTCTCTTGCTCGGACACCTTCATGGCCAATTCTTCTGCATGTATCTGCAATTTCCGTTCTTTTTCTCGTAGGTTTACCACCTAAAACAAATACATACAGCAAAAGCACTGTCAATTTTCAGAATGTGCAGACATTCCTAATTCTTCTTTTGGGGTTGTCCAAGTTATTTTGCTATTTGTGGAGTGATTGGCTACAGTGATGTACAGGGTGTCACTGCTGCAGCCAAAATGATGTCACTGGCAGCCTGGGGAAGAGAACAGTGCTGGAATGGAAGGGGTTGGAAAGGTGATATTGTTCATTATTTTATCAGGCTCCCAGCAGTTTAAAGAAATACAAAAATACCTTGGACAACCCCTTTCTAATGGCCACAGATAAGAGTTCTCCTGTGAGACGACATTACCATTATTGGGGCGGAAAACAGACAAGATATTTTACCAGGGACAGACAGACCTCCGCTTATCTCCAGGAGAAGCAAAGCAATAAAAAGTATTTTTTTTTACTTAAATATTGATGGCTTATCCTCGGGACATGTTATCAATATCAGCTTGGTGGAGGTCCAAGACAACTCACGACCAGTGTTTCAGGCAGCCACTGGAAATGTACGAGTCCCTCCCCAGAGATAAGGATTGTTATGGGGTCCTTTCATCAGACCCCACTAATGAATTTAAAGACCTATTGTCTCAAGCTTTGTCACAGAGAATCATCTAAGTGGAGGAATTTGATTTCTTATACCCGCAGCATCCAGCAGTGGCCACTTTCCACAGTATACTCGAGATTCAGAAGGGTCTTAAACCCCTGAAGGATAGATCTATAGTATAAGGAGATGGCAGCATATGTCAGAATCTCGGTATCTACACTGACCGTATCCAGGCCCTATTTGTTTTAACATTACCCCCAAGGACAGCGTGGATTTATTGGGTATTAGTGAGGAGGAATCATGGCTAGTGGGGAGGAATCATGGCTAGCCAGCACTGATGTCAAGGCTTTATAGTCATTGATACCACATAAATGTGTCCTCAAAGCAGCCAAATTCTTCCTCAGTACTGGAGGCCAGGGCTGTGGAGTCGGTAGATAAATTGTCCGACTCCGACTCCTCAGATTTTGAAACTTCCGACTCCGACTCCGACTCCTCTGTATTTAATATGCAAATACGAAGCTGTTCCACCAAGTTCTTCTAATCTCCTCTAGCACAGAGAGGTAGTTGAGCAGAAGCTGCTGCCTTCTCCTTTGTGTGCTGATCTTCTGCTGAAGATAGAGCAGTGGGAGGATCCAGGAAGGGGCAGGGGAAGGGGCATTTATTTTAAAACATGATTTTCCTAGTAGAATCCCATAGTCATGTTTAAAATTTAAGCTAACAATCTGAGTTTACATGTTTTATAGCCTTAGCTGAATGATAGCAGTTTTTCAAATGGTTTACAGCTTCAGTCTTGAACTATTGACTATCCATTCCCTTCACTTATACAAGTGTCTCCAGTCCTTAATCAGTTATCAGTGAGAGGCTAGGATAACCATGGGTTCCTGTAACAGCAGACCACAAGACAATGGAAAGTGTAAGTATTGCCGCTCCTTAAAGGGACACTGACAGGCTGATTTTCCAGCTAAAGATATATATATATATACTGGTATTCATCAGAGAATTAGGAATAAAACTATACTAATGTTACCCCCAGTTAAGCTGTACTTGTGTTTAAAAAACATTTTAATCTGTATGCAAATTCACTATCTTTGTGCCCAATGGGGCAGCGTCTCCTGCGGCTTTGTGCCCAGCCGCGCCCGAGTACAGCTTCCCAGCGCTGTTCCCTCGTTATTATTCACTGCACTGGCCTTTTTTTCAGGCTAGCCGAACGCTGAATTCCTGCGCAGGCGCACGTGTAGAGTGCTGGCAGCAGCCTCGTCTGGCTATGCTGAGGCTGTGCCAGCTTTCTCTCTTCCTCCTCGCTACCTAGTCCTGTCTAGTGCTGCCAGTACTCTACATGTGCGCCTGCCCCTTGGGCACAAAGGTAGAGAATTTGCATATTGATTAAAACGTTTTAAACACAAGTAAACCTCAACTGGGGGTAACAGTCGTCTAGTTGTATTCCTAATCCTCTGATGAATACCAGCAGATATATCAGCCTGTCAGTGTCCCTTTAACTGCATAGTAAAGCATATGAAAAGCGTGCTTCTTCACGGTCACTTAACGTCTTTGTTTAGCGGTAACGTGACGCACTGCATGCATTGGCCTTTATTCTTACAGTAGAGAAGTAATTCATTATAACTTTATCTGAATTGGGACATTTAAACTTGCTTTTTTTTAATTCTAATTTTTTTTATTCCAATTTAAATCTAGTAGGAGTCGGAGTCGGAGTCGGTCCATTTTTTGCCGACTCCGACTGTGGGGTGCCCTAGTGCAGTGATGGCGAACCTATGGCACGGGTGCCAGAGGCGGCACTCAAAGCCCTCTCTGTGGGCACCCATGCCCTAGAAAAATTCTAAGGCGTACCAATATGCCCTAGACTTTTCCTGCCATTCATCAGCGCAGGGCGCTCTACGAACAGCACAGGCAGAGCATTGAATGTAGTCAGGCAACTATAGCTAAATGATAAAGTACATGGAAGATACACGTTATTGGACAGTAGTTTTCAGTTTAATTTGCCGTCTTGACACTTTGTGATAAATAAAGTAGGTTTTGGGTTGCAGTTTGGGCACTCGGTCTCTAAAAGGTTCACCATCACAGCCCTAGTGCATCCACGTACATGAATTTCCTCCTGGGCTGATGGGAAGAAACTAAGGTGTTTGGGGAGAATTTGTTGGAGGGCATAGAATCTGCCACAATGAGGGTCAGATATACATATGACATTTTCGTCATTTGGAATGGGACTAAGGAATCCTTTCATCAATTCGTAAAAGCACTTAACAATCTCATATGTCTCAGGTTTACATATGAGATCAATCACCATGCCCTCCCTTTCCAAGACCTATAAATCTAAAAGATATCATCTGTCTCTTATGTTAGCAAAGCAGCCACCCATTCCTTTTTAGCAGGGGTATACAGCATATTGGACATTCCTAGTCAGTGACAGTACACAGCTACTGACCGAAAACCAGGGACGTGCAAGAATGTCAGATTTGTATAATCACTGCCTACGATGGGGTAGCAGACACAGCCAGACTGATAGTTGCTAAACAAATGGATAAGGACATCAGCAGTGTCATAGCGGACCTACCACAGATCACATACAGGCGAAGCAGCTGTTTAAGGGACCATTTGGTTCATAGCCACTATGTACCTACACCACCAAGTACATGGCTGGATAGACAAAAAGGGTTGCTTTAGGCTGCATCACCTGTAAACTATGGGGTGGTCTATAAGACTATCTGCACCTTCAAGATGGAATACATTGGAAAAAACTATTTGTGAGTTTTGACGCACTAGAGAACATTTGGGTGACAATAACAAAAGTGATACCCCCATATCACATCATGTTCATGGGAGTGACCATTATTGTCTCCAATTTGTGGGCATGGAATTAGTCAAACCTCCGGCGCATGGCCGCTAATTGGGACCACACCATTTTACAGAGGGAGGCTTGTTAGATTTTTACGTTAAGGACGATATCAACAGGTAGCTTAAATAAACAGTTTTATATAATATACATTGCTTTGGCAGGATAATCGAGAGGTTTACAGCCATGACCTCGCACATCTTATTTCATTATATCTAATATATATAATGCACATATGGATTCTTACAGGGCTGTGGAGTCGGAGTCGAGGAGTCGGAGGCAATTTTGGGTACCTGGAGTCGGAGTCGGCAAAAAATGGACCGACTCAGACTCCGACTCCTACTAGATTTAAATTGGAATAAAAAAAAATTGGAATAAAAAAAAAAGCAAGTTTAAATGTCCCAATTCAGATAAAGTTATAATTAATTACTTCTCTACTGTAAGAATAAAGGCCAATGCATGCAGTGCGTCACGTAACCGCTAAACAAAGACGTTAAGTGACCGTGAAGAAGCATGCTTTTCATATGCTTTACTATGCAGTTAAAGGGACACTGACAGGCTGATTTACCGGCTAAAGATATATCTGATATATCTATCAATATGCAAATTCT
This sequence comes from Bufotes viridis, assembly GCA_033119425.1. NCBI lineage: Eukaryota > Metazoa > Chordata > Amphibia > Anura > Bufonidae > Bufotes > Bufotes viridis. The sequence goes on from JAKVIS010001398.1 coordinate 5,767, forward strand.
CTACCTTTGTGCCCAAGGGGGCAGGCGCACATGTAGAGTACTGGCAGCACTAGACAGGACTAGGTAGCGAGGAGGAAGAGAGAAAGCTGGCACAGCCTCAGCATAGCCGGACGAGGCTGCTGCCAGCACTCTACACGTGCGCCTGCGCAGGAATTCAGCGTTCGGCTAGCCTGAAAAAAAAACCCAGTGCAGTGAATAATAACGAGGGGAACAGCGCTGGGAAGCTGTACTTCGGGCGCGGCTGGGCACAAAGCCGCAGGAGACGCTGCCCCATTGGGCACAAAGATAGTGAATTTGCATACAGATTAAAATGTTTCTTAAAACACAAGTACAGCTTAACTGGGGGTAACATTAGTATAGTTTTATTCCTAATTCTCTGATGAATACCAGTATATATATATATCTTTAGCTGGAAAATCAGCCTGTCAGTGTCCCTTTAAGGAGCGGCAATACTTCCACTTTCCATTGTCTTGTGGTCTGCTGTTACAGGGGACCCATGGTTATCCTCGCCTCTCACTGATAACTGATTAAGGACTGGAGACACTTGTATAAGTGAAGGGAATGGATAGTCAATAGTTCAAGACTGAAGCTGTAAATCATTTGAAAAACTGCTATCATTCAGCTAAGGCTATAAAACATGTAAACTCAGATTGTTAGCTTAAATTTTAAACATGACTATGGGATTCTACTAGGAAAATCATGTTTTAAAATAAATGCCCTTCCCCTGCCCCTTCCTGGATCCTCCCACTGCTCTATCTTCAGCAGAAGATCAGCACACAAAGGAGAAGGCAGCAGCTTCTGCTCAACTACCTCTCTGTGCTAGAAGAGATTAGAAGAACTTGGTGGAACAGCTTCGTATTTGCATATTAAATACAGAGGAGTCGGAGTCGAGAGTCGGAGTCGGAAGTTTCAAAATCTGAGGAGTCGGAGTCGGACAATTTATCTACCGACTCCACAGCCCTGGATTCTTACCAGCTACTTCTCTCTGGTATCAGCCTGCCAGAGAAAATATCTGCCGTCTTTAACTCTCCTTGACGCCTGGTAGATGGTCCTGACACACGTTTGATCAAAAATGTTTGCAAAGAGCGTCTATTTTTTTCATGTATAGTAGGTATAATATACGACTTTAATTCAGAATAATCCCTATTCCGCAGTTTTATTGTTTGTATGTATAATGTTGTACTGCCATACCTTTTTTGTTTGCTTCCTGCATGCTAGCTTTATGGATGTGCACCTGCGACTATGAATGTGCTTGTCTAAATTTTCTTGTAGTTTAACCCTCCTTGGGCACTAGGGTGTAACACCTCTCAAAGTATTATTCACGCCTGAATTGCAGCTGTTGCCCAATTTAGGTGGATTAAGCATGAATCCAACCAGGATGCTATCCATTTTGTCCACTCTGAACTGTCTTTAATTAAAAAGTAACAAAACGTTTATACTAACTTTCAATATGTTGTCCCTAACCCCCTAAAAAATCTTTTTCTAATATACTTTATTTATTAATTTGGTATTTTAACCATACTTTTTCATCCCTAAAGCGCACCATTCACTGGTGTGCTAAAACTCAGTTCTCCGTACAACGCTGAGCTGCCAGTGGTGTACGGAGTACTCATTTTATGAATGGGCAGCAGCAGCGCTGTGAGTATGAGCAGGAGTCCTGCCCGTGCTCCCTGGACTATTACTAACTGCTGGCATAGTACATGGGTACCCTGTACCCATGTACTATGCCAGGGGTAGCTGAGCAGAGCGGGATCCTGCTTCTGCCTGCTCTGCTCAGCTAAAAGAACTGCGTGTCAGCTGACAACCTCTCCTCCCACTGTCTCACAAGACCCGGTGTTATGATGTCACTGCGGCTTGCCATGCGGGAAGCTGACACAATGGAGAGTGCTGCCGGCACACAGTAAGTGCCTGCTGCCACTTATGTCACGTCACTAGTGTAACTTGTAGCTCTGCTGTTAGATAAGTTATCACCATCAGCAGAAAGTGACTACAAGGTGCCCTGTATAAGGGCAGTTTGCATCTATCCACCCTGTTATTTTCAGTATTGACCCCTAAGGCTAGTTTCACACTTCGGGCAAACTGTTCCCTGCCGAAGCTCTCTGAATCCGGCATTGCTAGAAGCTGCCTTAATGCCCGCCTGCCCCATTAACTATAATGGGGACTGGTGGAGATGCGCTAAGGCAGCTTCTGGCAATGCCAGATCCATAGAGCTCTGGCAAGCTGTTCCCTGCCATGCTAGTGTGAAACTAGCCTAAGCTATTCTATATCCCCTAAAGAGGCAAGTGTGAAAGATGCATGGTAGGGATGACAGGCTAGAGCAACATAGGGCAATCTATCTATCGATCTAGGGTCAAGCTCCATACGGGGTTGCCCATGTCAGGGCGGGTGCTCTGTGGTTAGGTAAAACAGAGCCAGCATTGTACCCCCTGATAGGGCTTAATAGGGGCTGTTATTATCCCGTTATTAGCTTGTATTGTTCTATTTACAGCAACTCCCATCTGGCTCCGAAAGAGGCCCCATCAAAACAGTGGACACCGTAGGACCTTGGGGTTATTTTCCTACTTTACAAGCTGGGTGGGAATCGCCAAGTACCCTATTTTGTATCATTTTGGATGACTATGGAATGGTATAGCCCCTCCCATATGGATGTGGCAAGTTATACCATTTGAGGATAATCAGCAAAAACTTTTGGATTTTAGTTATAGTTGATTAAAAGTTAAATAACTCACCTCCTTTTGTTTCTTCTGGGACTAACATTGGGAGAGTGGCAGGGATCAGTCAGTTCCCTTGAATGGAAGCTGAGCTATAGTACCCTGGCAGAGTTGCTACAAAGAAGACAGAACCTTGTGGTTCCGATTCCATCCAATGAATAGTCTCTGTTGGCGGTGGCTGCTCGAAACTGTTTATCAGTGGGGGTACTGGGTGTAGGACCTCTTCCAATCTGATATTGATGACCTATACTGAGAATAGGACATCACTATCTTAGTATTGGAAACCACTTTAAAGCCTCTTGCACACAGTCGCTGTGCGGCCGTTCTGTGCATTGGGAACCGCAATTTGTGTACCTCAATTAGCGGTCCCCAATGCACGGGCACAATCCATGTGGCATCCGGAACGGATCCAGATCCATTCAACTCGAATGGGTCCGTGACCCGTCCGCACCGTAAAAAAACAGAACAAGTTCTATTTTTCGCAGTGCGGAGGCATGGACAGAAACACCACGGGAGCACTCCGTAGTGCTTCCGTGGCGTTCAGTGCCTCCGTTCCGCACCGCAGCTCCGGATTGTGGACCCATTCAAGTGTTTACGGGCCGCAATACGGGCCATGGCCGGCAACGGCCGTGTGCATGAGGCCTAAGAAATAACTGTATATGTGTTTATTACTATGTACAGATCTATATAGATTCTATATTATATTGGGACCCCAAGACCAACTCTCAGAGTAACATAATAGGAACTGTGCCACAGAATGACAGTGATAACGTTCCCACCTTATTAAAGTATTTGATGAGGACAGATCTGGTCTCTGAAGCAGAGAGTGAACTGAACTTCTCAACGACGTTTGCTTCACTTTGTGAGAGAATCTGAGAGGAGTCCTTTAAGGCTTGTTGTCGACTCTGAATGCACTCGTTCTTGTACTCAATAGCGGCTTCCAAAGCTTCGATGCCCTCCTCTAGCTGGAACAAGATGTGCTCTTCCTGAGGAAGCAAGTATCTGAGAATCTCAGAACACATTTCTCAAGCATTTGTCATAAGTGCTTATATACGGTTATATATATACATACATACATACATATATTCCTGCAGCCACCATTATAGGAGGATGCCGAAAAATATCCTCATTAATTAATAGGAATCTGCTCAATATATCTTTGATGTATAACAAAAAAAATACTTCACATGTAGATTAGACTAGCCAGTGGTAGAACCCAGCAAGGTATACATCCTAATTCTGCTGTTCAACCATAAAGCCGCTGATACGCCCTAATACACAATTCCTTAGTGGCCATGAGAACCTGTCACCTCTCCTGACATGTCTGCTCTGGTATTTTCCTATAACTCTTTGTTGTGTTGTTCCTCCTATAAAGGTATAATACATTGACAACTAGATGTTACTATTCTCCTTGTCTAAGGGGTGTTTCCTTACAGTCTGGCACTATAAACAGTGACTGGACAAGGTGAAACTGCACAGGGACACACCCCCAGTTGGCGAAACCCGGTTGTTAATTTATTCATACATTTCTAGATGGAATGGCACAACACAGAATGAATAGAAAGAGAAAATGTCACCATTAAAATGCAATGTAATTGGCATGCGGTATGTTTTAGAGCAGCGAAGCAGCGCAGATTTCTATGTATGAAAAGACTCAGTATAGATTTGATATCATTCATTCTGGGCTTTGAAGTCAAGGAGATGGTCCTATCAGTGATTGACAGCTATCTCTGTATACACAGTCATCTTCAAAGCCCAGAATGAGCACAAATATAAATGAATAAATTACAAGTTAGCCAGAATCCTACTGCGCACTGATGAGGGGCAACACCCCGAAACAGCTGTCTGTGGATGGATAACTGGCTTAGATTTTCCCCGTCACATCCTTAAAGCTTGTAAAAAAGCGGGATCTTGACATAGGGGCCACTTAATATGGTGGATTTGGTGATCTCTGTAAAACTTTCATTGTGTTGTAGACCCAATACTTGGGCTCCACATTTATTTTGCAAATTACAAGTTATACTGAATCATTTACTATAACACTATATATCAATCTGCTCGACTCCCCCTGCTCTATAACATGCTGCCTTCAGACTGCACTGCGTTTTCTTTACTAAAACCGACAAGTTAGGAGAGCTGACAGGTTCTCTTCCTAAACGCAAGCTGCTTACCTAGAGAAGACACAGTACAGGCCTACCTCTGGAGACAGCACAGTGCCATTTTTGAGTTTTTCATCTAGACTGTCTCTTTTCTGTAGGAGGTGGTCTCGCTCTTTCTGCAGAACTTTAACCTCCTCAGATGCCTTCTTCTGCTCCTCGCTGTTACCGCTATGCAGTTTCTTACTTTTGTCTGTAAGCTCATTCTCTAATGCATGGAGCCGAGTTGACAATTTCAATATGTCACTGTTCAAAGCCTAAGAAAACAGCAGAAAATTAATTTGTCAGCAGATATAATCCACAAACGTGTTATATAAGATTTGGGTAATAGTAAAATATGGCTGAAAGTGATCTTCATTACATCACAAAGTACATTGGGGGATTAGGGGTGGTGGATACCGCATTTGTCTATCTGAGCAGATCCAGATAAGGCTGGGTTGTGAAACCCTAGGGCAAGTGGTCATCAACTTGTGGCTCTCGAGGTGCTACAATACTACAACTCCTAAGCAAGCACTGACAGTCACAAGCTGTCATGTTATGCTGGAAGTTGTGGTTGGAGATCAAGGCTTTAGGTCTAGGTTTCTGTGAAAACCAGAACAATCCAACAGTCTTCTTGCGTGTGCTCTATATTTTCTGAATCAGAAGTTCAAGCAATGCTACCTGCAATATGCATGGAGCGCAGTGCATGCAAGAAGACCTATGATCATATATTATCCATTACAGCCAAATATACACCACTATATACTCTCTCTCAGTGGCAGGGAAGTACATTGGGACAGATGGCGTAAACTTAGGTCTAGACCTGCACCAGACTTATCAAATGGGCTCAGGCGGGATGATAAATGTGGTGCAGGGATAGACACTTCTCTCTAACTCTATACCAAGTACTGGTTAGCTTATTTTGTGGCACAATTTTGGTGCAAAATGTTGCATCTAAGGCCATGTCCCTTTCCCATTAAGCTGCGCTCCGTTTTTGACTAGAAGCTGAAATTTTCTCTAATCCTAGATACACAAAATTGCACAATTTTTTGGGCGCAATATATGCGTAACGTACACTCACATTAGTAAATGTGGGCCATTGCACACAAGCTCCCTAGTGGGTGCACAGCGAGACTGAATTACATTGATGAAGGTAATCAATGAACCATACCTGACTTGATCGCAATTTTTTGATCTCCAGGTGGCCCTTTTCATTAAGCATGGCTTCTAACTTAACCACGCTCTCTTCTCTTTTCTTTAAATCTTCTTCCAGCTCACTCAGTGCTTGACGCTCCTTCAAGACCTTCTCCACCTCTTCATCAAGCCACTTCTTCTGTTCTTCTAATTTCTGAATGAAAGATGTTACAAAATATATTCGATGCAAAAAGGTTTGACTGTGAGGGAACATATGGTTTCAGAAATCTATGTATCCTGCACAAACAAAGCATACAGAGAACATTGCAGAATTCATTACGCAGCATCCAATTAAATCTATGGGTGTCTTCTAATGTATTGGTGCCAAAAGTCTGCTTGGCTAATAGAGGGCAGTCCTAATCAGTGATAACCCCTGGCCTTTATTTAAAGGGGTTGTCCAACCCCACAGCAATTTTATCACGGCCCTGTAAGTGCTCAGCCTAAGGATAAAACATCACTTAACTATTCACCGATGCTCTGTTCATCTGTCACCTGTGGACCAGCAAGACACGTCACCACTGAAGCCAGTGAATCAATGGGACGTCACTCTTCTGTTCCATAGGGAACCGTGAGCAGCAGGGACAGGACCCACAGTCTAGCACTGGTGAATAGGTGTTTTTTCTTTAGGCTGAACACTTTTGGGGACATGATATAAAATTACTGTGGGGACTGGAAAACCCATTAAAATAAAGGGATATTTTATTTTATTTTATTTCTAACATACACTTATGTTTCTTTACAACTACTTACAAACAAGATTCAAAAAAGCAATATGGTTGTAGAAGCAGGGGTAGGTTAGGTTTTAATTACACGGAGAGCATTGTCATGGCTCTTGGAGTGATGTTATGCAAAAAATAATAATAATTCTGAGACATCTTTAAATGTTTGCCAACCTTTCAACAAACTGCATAAATCAACAGTATATGTGCCTGTGAGTGAGTGTAAGAGTTAGGAAGCAGAATCTCCTGTTTCCTCCATGTTCTGTGTATGGGAGACATCAGGGCAACTAGTCTCCGCACACTAGATCAGTGAGAACTCAGAATTAGTGATTGAGCTTGCGGAGGGAAAACTGCTTATAAATGCCAGATACATCTGATATAATGGCCAGATATAGTGCACACACAAAAGCTTATCATGTCAAGTCACCTGCTTATCAAGTCACCTGCAATTGTAGGTACACTTGAAAAACTATGAATACCTTTGGATATTTTTTATTACTGATTTTCATGTATTTTTGGCATAAGAAAGACTTTTTTGTAATCTGTTTTAGTTAGAAATGTTGCCTCATTTAGCTTCTGAAGTTTCAGAGTACATAGCCAGATGTAGAAAGCAGTTCTCTGCTAAATCTGAAAGACTGCCTGTCTGACAGCTTGGTCTCCAGCCCCTCTCTCTCCTCTGCTTAAAAGATAGTTCAGGGTTGGAAAGCGAGAAGCTAGAGAAAGGGATGTCGGACGGCCAGTATGATGGATTTATCACAGAACATCATTCTGCAGCTCACTGTGTACTTGCAACAATCTCTGCTCCAGAAGGCAGACAAAGAGACAGGAGCATATGCCATTATGGGCAGAGGCACAAGGCCGGATAGATGTACGGGCTGGCACATGAGCATTAAACGCTCCTGTGGCTCTGCCCATAATGGGGAATAAAGTGCGCAGGCGCGGCGAATCTTGTATACGGCGCTGGCTCTGGATTTCTGAAGAACCTAGGGCAGGCCAGAGGGGTGAAAGGGGAGGGGTTTCATATGAAAAGTGACGAGAGGCCTTGGCACCGGCCGCTGGAAAGCCGCCCCTGCACACCTTCAGAACCTAATTAACATATTGAATTAAAGTGTTTTTTAGCGAAAATAAGCCACGGACAGCTATATAGTAAATAGCATTCCAATATGGGGACTACAATGCAGATAATGGTGTTAGTGTTCTATAATGGGCAGTTAAGGTGAAAGACTCTCTTTACGAAATAAAATAAAAAAAAGCATATCAGTTATAAAGTCTATTTTCTGTAAGTAAAGGGTTCTATTTTTATGCACTGGTTTTAGGTTATTTTGCATTTTTCTCCTCCATTTTTGTATTTTTTCCCTGCAATTTAACCACAAAAGAGACACATGAGAATCCTAAGTGCTCATCTGATGAAGCCTGTACAGCAGTCTACAGAGGTCACACAGCTATTAAGAAGCCATATGACCTCCACGCACCTTGTGCAGGCTCCATGCCAGTGTACATGGCTCTAAGTTGAATTATTTCAGTGGTATATTACTTTCATCCAACATCTATCATTTTCCAAGTTCAACCTTTCTAGCAAGCACATACAGTTGGTCTTGAATTTGCTCCCGTCCCTGTTCATTAAATATAAAGCATTATACAGTATGTTATAGAAGCCCTCACTAGCTGAAGCTGGTCTGGAATACTTGAGGTACTCTTCCGCCTTCTAATGGCTGCAATCTCTTCGTTTTTTAGTTTCAGCATCTTCTGTTGTTGCTCATTCTTCAACTGAAGCTCCTAAACACACACAAAAAAAAAGGATTTCTTTTACAGGTACAAATGTAGCTTGACTGTAAAACTGAAATGTACCTAGAATTATAGGGGTATTCCCATCTCAGACAATGCGGGCATATCGCTAGGATATGCCCCCAAAGTCTGATAGGTGTGGGTCCCACTGCTGGGACCCGCACCTATATCGAGAACGGAGCAGGGAGAGCTGTGGCTCGAGGACCCCAGATTTTCCGGGGTTCGTTCACCACCAAGCGCTGCTCCCTGCCTCTGCCATAGAAGTGAATAGAAGCACACTGCGCATGCACGGCCCATGCTCCAATTCATTTTTATGGGGCCAACAGAAATAACCGAGCCAGCGCTCTGCTATATTCAGGCCCCACAGAAAATGAATGGAGGGCGGCTGCGCATGCGCAGTGCGCCCTCCTTCACTTTCGGGGCTCCGTTCTCGATATAGGTGCGGGTCCCAGCGGTGGGACCCACACCTATCAGACAATGGGGGCATATCCTTGCAATATGCCCCCATTGTCTGAGATGGGACAAACCCTTTAAAGGGGACCTGTCACCAGGAAATTCTCTGTTAAACCAGGCACAATGCCTTGTAGGGCTAGCTTAGCTGAATGTAATGATATCTTTCACTTAGCGAAAAGTTCCTTCATTCTGGAGAAAAAGTACTTTTAATGCATATGCAAATGAGCAGTTAAGTGCACCAAGGATGGGCCCAAGTTGCTCTGTGCAACCTTGCTCCTCCAGCTTCCTCTGCCAGTCTCTCCCTCTTCTTCTTGATTGACAGGTCCAAGGAGGGGGTGGCAGTTCTTCTGCAGAAAGAGCAAGGGTGCACAGAGTGGCCTGGGCCCACCATTGGGGCACTTAAAGAGGACCTGTCACCGCTCCTGACATGCCTGTTTTAATAGCTTCATGCATCCCCCATGTAATAACAATTCTGGAACATCTATTCTTATGGCTCTATGTTGTGCCATTCCTTTATTATTTCTACTAGAAGTTAAGAATGAATAGCAGTCTGCCGTAAGGGTACAGAGGGGTTGTAACCAGTTGGGGGGTGTACCTGCACAGACTCACTCTATCCAATCAGTGCTGCCATTTTCAGACTGTACAGGTACACCCCCCAACTGGTTACCACCCCTCTGTACCCTTACTGCAGACTGCTAGCAATTAATTTACAACTTCTAGTAGAAGTAATAAAGGAATAGCACAACATAGAGCCATAAGAATAGATGTTCAAGAATTGTTATTACATGGGGAATGCATGAAGCTATTAAAATAGGTAGGTGAGAAGTGGTGAAAGGTCCTTAACTGCTTATCTGCATATGGATTAAAAGTAGCAGGCCAATTACAGTATGTCATCAGAAGCCACTTCAAGTTGCATAGCGCACATGCGCACTGGCCTCAGCTTTATCTGCACACTGCATATGTGCCAGATGCCGCTACAGGTGACTTGTGACAATGTACCCAGCCTTCAAGACATCCAACAAGCCATGAGGGGTACCAGTAAGCGTGACTCTTAAGGAGCGCCACTCCACCCACATTACTCTTACACGCACTGGAATGCAGCATTCAGACTGTTTTCCTGCATTATGCCAAATTGCTAAGAAAATATCATCAAATCATCTTCGAGAAGCTGCCACCGTCCTGGGTAACAGGTTAGTGGCAGTTTGGGAACCTAAATCCTGATGACAGTTTCCTGTTAAAAATATAAAGAAATCAGGGTAATTTTATAAAACCTTGACAATTTATTTAAAGGCCACATACTATATTTCTGTTGTTTTGCTCCTTTTTAGTAGCAGAACAGTAAAAATCGTCATTTTACTGCACAAAACAGCGCAACACGATGTGGCTTCCTGTCCAGCAATTTTGATGGAATCTGCAGTGAAGACCCCTAATGCAGCTTTCATTACAGGTGTGAACGCAGGTACAGATATGGAAAATCACAGTTTTCACTTACCTTGATTTGTTGCTGGTCCTTTTGAACGGCCAACTCCAGCTTCTTCTTTATATCACTTTCCTCTTTTAGCTTTTTCTGAAGCTGCGCCTGTTGTTTTCGCATGTTTTGTATGTTTTGCTCCAGATCAGACGCGCACTTCTCATTCTGAGCGGATATGTTTACAAGCCTCTTTGTATCTTGCTGCTTTTTCTGTAATGCCTGGTGAGAAATGAATCAAAAACACACATGGGGAATTTACTAAGCAAGATGCACAGAAATTCTGTTCAAATCTGCACCAAAGTATAAAAACATGGAACTTGCTAAGGGGTTTTTGAGATTCCATTTATTCTATGTAAATCTCCTCTATAGACAGACACACATGAATATATTTATATGGTGCCATTTCTATAATACCAATTTTTTCTGAATTATTCCAATAACATCATACCTGCATTTTTAGTTTTGCAGCCTCCATTTTCTTACGGAAATCTTTCTGTAATTTGGCTTTCTGTGCCTGGTCCCGCAGCTCCTTGTTTTCCAGCTCTTGTAACTGTTTCTGAGCTTCAGCCAATTCAGTTTTAGCCTGCTCGGCTTCCTGTTCTAGCTGTGTGATCTTTACTGAATAGTGCTTGTTCACACATTGAGCATCGCTGCCTAAAATGTAAAGATGAGGTGATAAGAGAACAGTGACAGTATCCCACTATTTTATTAGTTGTATGTAGGGTTTATGATTTAAAGGCAATCGGTCACCTAGTTTTACCCTATAGAGCTGCGGACATGCACAGATAGATCTCCGCTAGCATGTCCGCAACATACCTGTCCCATAGCTCTGTGTGGTTTTATTTAGTTTAAGAAATGATTTTATAGATATGTAAATTATCCAAGTAAGGTGCCCAAGGCGTGGTTACTTACGGTTAAGGAGCCCAGCCATGCCCCCTGTGAAGGAGCCCAGCACCGCCTGCATCCAGGAATCTTCTCCTTGCTCACAAAGTTACAGTGCCGTAATCTCGCGATGCGCGAGCTAGCACATGCTCCGTAACTAACCACGCCTTGGGCACCTTACTTGGCTAATTAAATATCTATAAAATCATTTTTTAAACAAAATAAAACCACACAGAGCTATGGGACTATAAAGTGTCACAGCCCCGGTAAGCAGTTTGGACGTGACTGTACGTCCAAATGCAGTAAACTACTTGCAATTTGGACGTACAGTAACGTTCAAATGCGTTAAGGGGTTAAAGAGGACCTGTCACCGCTCCTGACATGTCTGTTTTAATAGCTTCATGCGTTCCCCATGTAATAACAATTCTGGAGCCTCTATTCTTATGGCTCTATGCTGTGCTATTCCTTTATTATTTCTACTAGAAGTAATGAATTATTGCTAGCAGTCTGCAGTAAGGGTAAAGAGGGGAGGTAACCAGTTGGGGGGTGTACCTGTACAGTCTCACTGTATCCAGTCAGTGCTGCCATTTTCAGACTGCGCAGGGACCCCCCCTCCCCCAACTGGTTACCTCCCCTCTGTACCCTTACTGCAGGCCGATAGCAATTCATTCATAACTTCTAGGAGGAACAATAAAGGAACGGTGCATCATAGAGTCATAAGAATGGATGCTCCAGAATTGTTATTACATGGGGAATGCATGAAGCTATTAAAACAGGCATGTCAGGAGTGGTGAAAGGTCCTCTTTAAACAAAAACCATAAATCCTGCAGTTTTGGCACTGGCCACTAACCCTAATAGTAGGTGCCACTTCTTGGTCTGTACAGATCACTTTACTACTGTTATCTACTTCTCAACTGCAGCCTCATTATATCACCTCTGTGTACAGGCAACACAGGATCCACCGTTCACAATAGGTGATATCACAGCTTATCTGCTCCCTCCTGACCTCTGCACAGGTCACAGCGTATGTCTAGAAAACTCTCCCATAATCTATTAAAAATGATAATGATGCCCCAACTCTTAGGCCTCATGCACACGGCCGTGCGCGGACCGTGGTATCCCGGCCTGGAATCCAGTTGACAGCAGGAGCGCACGGCGTCATCGGTTGCTATGACGCCGTGCGCTTCATGCCGCCGCTGGACTACAGTAATGCACTCGAACGGGTGTATTACTGTAGTCCAGCGGCGGCATGAAGCGAACGGCGTCATAGCAACCAATGACGCCGTGCGCTCCTGCTGTCAGCTGGATTCCAGGCCGGGATACCACGTTCCGCACACGGCTGTGTTCCACGGCCGTATGCATGAGGCCTTATATGTATTACACAGTGCCCCGGTGTGGATATCGCTAGACAAGTTTAAGAAGATTAACACTATTTTTAGGGAATTGGTATGGCGGAGAGGACATTCCAGAATTAAATTGGAAACTCTACAATATGTAAAAGCAAAGGGCATTCTAGCTCTACCTAACCTGTGGATTTACTACTTGGCGGCACAATGCCAACATTTCAAGGGTTGGATAGACCCAAACATGAGTGATATGACTGGTAGGATTCTGTGCCAAAAACTAGGAGGTAAAGACATCATGTGGGTACTAGAAGGCTCGGGAATACCAATGGTAGATGTACGGAATCCGCTCGTAAGACTCATGTGGAAAACATGGGAAAGGTCCAAACAACCGAGGGGAGTTACAGGCCTTACTGAATACTCTCCCTTATGGAATAATCGTATGATTCCTGAGTTCTTAGCATTGAAGAGGTTTCGAAGTTGGGAAACCAAAGGAGCGATCAGAGTAGGTGACTTAATGGATAAAGGAGTGTTTAGAAAATTTGATAATATACAGGAGGTATATGGCATACCAAGAGAAAAATTCTACTAGTACCTACAGATAAGGCATGCATACAACTCTAACAACGACTAAAAATGGGACTGTGGGAGCCGCGAGGGATGCCACCTCGAATCTAATGATCTCGGGAGGTCACAAGAGGGGAATAATATCCACAATATATCAAGCGCTGCTAGATCAATTTCTGGAATCGCACCCACTATCCAGAATGAAAGCCTGGGAGAAAGATATAGGAGAACTAACGCAGGAACAATGGGAAGATATTTTAGAGGCAGTTCCGAAATCGTCCTTGAATGAAGGTGGGAAAGTTTCACAACTATTTATTACACAGGGTCTACAAAGCCCCAGTGTTTTTACACCATATTTGTGTCAGAACTGATGCTAAATGCCCAAGGTGTCTTATGGAACCTGCAGATCTAATACATATGCTGTGGCACTGCCCAAAGTTGGATGAGTTTTGGACGAGTGTATTGGAGGGTCTTCTCAATAAGAGTTCCTTGTGAGCCTGTGATTTGCATTTTGGGCTGTATGACGGATGTTGGTGCAGACGAGATGGGTAAGACAGCAATAGGGAGGTTATTATATGTAGCAAGAAAACTGATTGCTCTTCATTGGACCCAATCGTGTCCCCGAGGATGGAGGAATTCCATAATAAGGTTAACACCATGCTAGTGTTCGAGAAAGCAGTATTTTTGAAACGGGGATGCCCTCATAGGTTTGACAAGTTGTGGAATTTATGGTTAGGAGATGTGGGTCTCTCTAGATAATTACAGTCTGGTCTACCAATTCTGGAGCAAGGGGTGGGGAGAGGTTTGGCAGTTAAACCTTTGGTTGGAAAATTGGTAAGAGAAGAAGGAGTAGGATTAAATGTATAAGCACTTATTATGACATACCATACTGGTTATAAATGTGTTAATATAAGTACATGTTGATTACATGATACATTTTGCACTGGTTGTACTGATGTACCTTAATAATATGTATTGTACTGATCTTTGAATAAAAATGATCTGATTTAAAAAAAAGAAAACTCATGTAGCTGCAGTTTTTTTTTATGCTGTTAAAGAGGACCTTTCACCACTTGATACTTTATAAAATCAATACCTCAGACTGTAGCTTATGATTAGGAGATGTCACCTTGGCATTTTAATGGATGATGCTCTCCTCTGTTTCTGTGCTGTGCCCACCGCTCTGTTTTGGCATCCTGTTTGCTAATCAATACTATCGGTACAGGGCGGAGGAGACGGCAGCTTTTCTTGTGGGGCGTCTCCTTCTCGCCGGCTGCGAGCTGTCCAATCGCAGCGGACCGCGGCACAGCCAGGCAGAACAAAAAGCTCACCTTCTACCTGGCTGTGACACAGTCCGCTGTGATTGGACAGCTCACAGCTAGGGGGGAAGAAGAAGCCCCCTGAAAAAAGCTGCCGTCTTCTCCTCCCTGTACCAATGCTATTGATTAGCATACAGGGCGCCAAAACAGAGGGGGTGGGGGGGGGGGGCACAGCGCTGCAACGGAGGAACAGATCATCATATAAAATACCAAGGTGGTATCTCCTAATCATAAGCTACAGCTTGAGGTATTGATTTCATAAAGTATAAAGTAGTGAAAGGTACTCTTTAAGAAAAGCTCAGGCAAGATGGCCGCCTCCATAATAATGTTCCGGAAACAGAATTAAAAAATAATAATCTACAATCAGAAAATAAAAACAGATTAGTAAAAAAGGAGATGTGTTACTTTTTGGTTTTAACTGTCAGATAAAAATCTCAGTGACACATTTCCTTTAAAGCACAGTTCATGAGAAGTTTCAGTATACTTTCCCTTCTAGAAGTCCTAAGAAGAACTAAAGTGGTTGGTAAGACATGTGCAGTCATTTTCTGCTCTCCGTGACATCTGAACGGAAATCAAGTGCTTGCACTAAAATGCCACTTTAAATGGTCATTGTGGAAAACTGAGAAGTAATGAAGGTATCTTGAATGCCTTTGATGTAAGTATTTAAGTGACCATCTGGATGGAAGAGTGACGTCTTCATTTATCTACAAGAAGCACCTACAATTACATTATTATAAATGTGAGAGCTCAAGGGTTCTTATGAGGAATGGCATCACTGAAGAGTGCCAAGGACTTCCACTCGAATGTCTGCAGAGGTTAAACTAGTTATGTTTAAGGAAAAGCTTTAGAGACCTTCAGTTACCGAGAATATTCAACGCACACCTGGTACAGAGCCAGACACCTAGCAGCAAATATATTCGTTGTTTATGTCAGTGGATTTTTTCTCACCAAAATCTATTAACCCTTAGATGACCGCCGCCGTACATGTACAGCGGAAATAGTCTGTTTAAATAAGGATCCCCTGGGTTTTTGCAGTTTTAAACAGCAGAGGCCTGGGGCTAATGTCTACACTTCTGGGCCTGGAATGACTCCCCCTAGCGGTGATCGGTGAAGCCGTTCATTTCCTGCGGCAGCTCCGGTCCTCCTGAATTATCCAAAGCTGCCAGGGCGTTCCTGTGGAGATGGTGGAGGCGGGTACTATGCAAAGTAGCATAGTAAATGCCTCCAATAGAACCTATGGCATCGCTATCCACCACCCATCTGTGCAGGTGACGGCACTGGCTCACTGCTAGGTAGAAGTCTCCGCCTAGCATAGTGTTGTGAAGCCCGGTACACGATGCAGTCATGCAAAGGGGAGCAAAGAAATGATCCGATGGTCCTCTCATACACACTAAGTGAATACAGAAGAGGTGATATCCAGGTTCACCCCTGAACCCGGACAACCCCTTCAAGAGGTCACTGAGTTAGGATAGGGCTATACAGTGACACTGGTCTTGCAACTGCTGCGGCAATCCCATTCAATTCTACAGGATTACCGCTGCTCAGCAATCCTAGGAGTGAAAAGTGTTGCCTTGTAGCCCTAGGCCAAAGCTAAAGACATATCAGATATTTTGATCGGAAGGCATATGAGAGCAAAGACCTGCACTAATCGGCAGAATGAGGAGAGAGAAGAACTCTTTCCTTACTGAGAAGGGGAAGCAAGACGGACTCAATTAAAAGCCTATGGGTGATGCTGGTCTCAGCACTCAGACTGACCAAAACCCAACCCCACCGATCAAAACCTTTGATATGTCCCAAGCTCCTATGAGTTGCTATTGGCTAGTATTACGCTACCTTCTCTACTCACAGCTACAGAAAAAAGGTGTAAAATAGGGAGTCAGAAAGGAGACGCAGAATCTGTCCAGCAGCATCCTTGTGCATGGCTATTAGGACAGATCTTCAAATGTTGACTTCATATGTTCCTCTTCCTTTCTATTAAAGCTTCTGCACCCAATATCTCCCTATCTGAAGGAGGATGTTAATTTTGGGGTTGTATCATTTTATATGATTTAATTCAGTATTTTAATGTAAAAAGCTCTTTAATTATAAGCATGCTTGAATGAGGACCATGGCCCTTACTTGTCTTTGCTAGTTCCTTTATGAGCTCTTCTTTCATATTAATGTTTAAGCTCAGCTCCCTCAACTTCTGTCTTGCCTCAGCGAGCCGAAGTTCTGTGGTCTTTAGCTTCTTTAGATTAAGACTTTGGCTTTCTTGAACAGATTTCATGGCAGTTTCTGGAACAAAAGCAGCAATAAAAGGTGGTGTACATGTTCCATAGAAATACTTTCGATTGTATTTGTAATATAAAATCAATAGGACGTTACCAGACACATCCTCCCTGTTGGTAGATGATTGTTTTGCGCCATTATTCAAAGCTCCAGCGTCCGGTACATGCCTACGTGTCCATGTCCGATTGATGGTACGTCTACGGGAAAATTACTCAAACTTTATTTATGCAAACACAAACAATTCATTTTGCGACAAAATTCTCTGGAGAGTGATTAACGCTGCAATATTCCAGGCAAACCGGATAGACTTTCTTATGTCTAGTGCAGGACACACCGCCCCTTCAGGCCCTGTACTAGTTACAGCACAGTTTATCACAATTGCTTGCAAAGTTCCCATAAGACTTGATGATGGGTTGGGCCAACGGCCAGTAGTGGGCAGCGTCGAACAAGAACATTAAAGTTGATGGATACCTTTGGGACAGTTTTTTTATGAATGCATTCTACTTATTTTGGGCTAAAAATCTTTTTTTATCAATTGGTCCTTTATTAAAAAATCTTCAACAGATTTCACTGCATCTGCAAACTGTTCCTTCTCCTCAGTGAATCCGTCAGCTGCCTTGACAGCTTGGCCTAAAGCCCTTATCTTTATTTTCCTTACAGCTGACAAATACCCATTTAAAAGGATTCTGTCAGCTAGTTTTAGCCTATAGAGCTGTGTACATGTGCTGCTAGATCGCCACTAGAACATCTACAATTTACATTTTCCATAGCTATGACTGCTTTCACACTTGCGTTAAAGTTTTCCGGTATTGAGTTCCGTCCTAGGGGTTCAATACTGGAAAAAAACTGATCAGCTTCATGCCATCACCTTCTCATAAATAGATTGAATGCAGCTTTTTCTCCAGTAAGGTAGGTTACCAGGGGCGGATTGGGAACTTAAAGTGGCTTCTGCTAAAGTTGGCCCTCTGTGCTCGACCCTTGCTGGACCTGCTGGTTTGGAGGGTTGGGGATTGGTTTAGGAGGGTCCTTTTCTTACCGAGAGGGCAACCGTGTGCAATTTTTTGTGTGGCATGCTGCACTTTTCTTTCACTTGAAGAAAGTCACGATCTCAGGCTTTTAAATAAATAAAAAAAAGGGGGGGGGGGGCTTCGAAATATAGCATTTATTCTATATTGGAAGTGCCTGACTCTGAAAGCTTCTAAAAGCACTTGCTTTTCAATTGGTACATAAAAACTATCGTTGCTCACTAAAACCCCAGTGCTCTGTACATACCCTCCGTACATAAAAGGTTTTCTTTTGGACAACTATGTAAATTAAAGGGAATAAGAAAATGACCCAGTGCTTTAATCAACTTTTATATTAAACATTTTTTAGAATGTTTGGCTTTCTTTTTACACATCACTATATTTTTTTAAAAAAAACTGTAAAATACAGCCGTTTTTTCACTGGGCACTAACCCTAATAATAGACGCCATTTCCTGGACTGATTATTTTCAGCAGTCATCTCTCTTTTATCACAGGCAGGGTTAAATGACAAAAAGATGTCACCTCTATAGAGCTAAAAGTATTCATCATTCACAATAAGTGCTGATCACAGCTTATCTAAACCCCTCCCTGCACAATGACCTCTGCAGAGGTCACAAAACATGTCTAGAAAACTGTCCTGTGTCTATGGCCCATGGTGGCTGCTGTAAAGCATATATCTAAATGCTGTTACCAGAGGATCAGGCAAGATGGCCGCCTCTATAATCATGTACAGAAAAAATCTACATTCAGAAGGTAAAAGCAGATTAGAATAAAAGTATAAAATAAAATAATGGAATAAAAACTATTGTTAAAATCTCATCTACTGTGCTGATATTGCATTATGCTGCAGATTTTCTATGCGCAAATCTGCACAGGAAAATCTGTATTCTTTCCTGACATGACGGTTTTAGTAGCTACCTGCATTCCCTGTGAATTGACAATTGTAGATCATCATTTCTAATATCTCTGTGTTGCGTCTTTCCTCTTTTATTCCATCTAGAAGTTTATGAATGTATTGCCAATAGGTCAAAGTAGGTGTTATCAGTTGAGTGTGTGTCTCTGCAGTCTGACACTGGCAGTAATGTGCAGGGACACACTCTTAGCACCCAGTACACCCTTTATTAGCAATTCATTCAAGAGGAATGGCCCAACATAGAGTTATAAGAATGTAGATAATGAAACAGACATGTCAGGAGAGCTTAAAGGTCCTCTTTACAGAATCTTACATTTCATTACTGTCATTCAAATGTGATAAAATTAGAATTTTGAGTCAGTTCATCACCTAAATGGAGATTTGGGAGGATTATTCTTAATGTATTTATCTTGCTTCTCTAACTCCTCATCACTGCAGTCCGAAAACTTTTCATGTAAAACTTCATCTTGTTCTTCAATTAAGTCTAAAAGCATCTGGCTACGCGTCCGAAAGCCTGCTACCACTCGTTCCAGGGAGTATGAAGGAGGACTGGAGTGCACCTAGGATGGAAGAAAAGGTATTGGTTCAGCTTGGTACTGTTTAAAGGGGTTCCCCTGGAATTATTTAAAATGGCCACCAGCAACCTGTCCTAGAATGTGAGCAGGACTGGATGCAGAGCTGTCTACGGTGGTGGGGCCTCACTACACAGTACAATGCTCTACAATAGATGGTAATAATGTGATCCTGCCTACGATATGCCATCAGGGCTGAGCAGCCTGACAGGAAAACTCATCATCAATATGCAGCATATACAAGTGCCAGAGTGTAGTGTGTAATGAGGCCCCGTCCTCTCACCATCTCCCAAGGCAGCTCTGCAGGTGGTGCCAACCAGTCCTGCTAACCTTCTAGGACAGGTTACTGGTGGCCAATTCAAATCATTCCTGGAGAACCCCTTTAATTGCTACCATACTGTGCTTCTATAGCATGACATCATTGTATGCTTCCAACACAAAAATCAGTCATTGTCTCCAAATGTTACAGTGAACACATCAGGGAAATTCTACTGTTTGTGGTAAAGAGAATATTCGACGTTTCGCATCGACAACTGTGTTGGAGGTTCCATCACGTTTGACGCATGTAGCGCTATCTTTATTGGCAAAACAATGGACACTTTTGGTGGGACTCAAATGACCCAGTTATAAGTCAATGTGGTTAGTTGGGTGTCTGTTGTGTGATGGATCCAGCACTACAATATGGTTTCGATTATAAATGGAAACCATGTGAGATGTGAACAGAGTCCTACTGTTTCTCATCTATAGGTGTCGACTGTATAAAGTTCTAGATTCAAGCTAAAAGCAAATTAAAGTCTGACAAATATACAACACAGCTTAGGACTCTGACCCGCTGCCCAACCAAATACTGAGCCCAAAGGCTGGAAGGATGCGTCTACAAGCCCTTCAGATCACACAGATTTCCCTATACCCAATGACCCCCTTTCCTTCCTTGATCAGTAGATGAGAAACCATTCTATCTTTTATTAATGACTATCCATAACATTCCTGTTTTCATCTGTATGACTGAATTAACAACTGGGGGTTACCATTCCCCTTGTCAAGGATGCTTATCTCTTCACAGTCTGGTACTGTCAGCACTAATTTTTCACCCCCGCTCCCCCATTGGTCCTTGCTGTTAATTTAATCATACATTTCTATCACAAATATATCGGGAGATCCTCTTTAACACCATAACCACACAGGAATATGACTGAACGTATGTGGTCTTCCTCACCGTCCTTGGTTCTGACTGGTTACTAGATTGCCTAAAGCTTGAAGACAGCCTCTGCAGTTGGTGGCTCAATGGAACGCTGTGAGGTCTCTTAGAAATGAATTCTTGCTCCTTTACCAGACCCTGCGGCGACTGCTCATTTAATTCTTCAACCTTGTACTTCAGCTCATCAATAAGGATCTGTTGTTCCACAACCTTCTCTGTCTAAAAAGAAATGTCATGGATATAAATGTCTGCATGTGACAACTTGATGAATCAAGAAAAGGAGTCAAGAAACATAGAGGGCAGAGGTCACGCAAAATTTTTTCTGGAAGAGTAAAAATACTACTCTTACCATTTTTAAGGAGTATTTTTAGCCGATGAGTACGAAAGTTACAGTATTTCAAATAGTGAATACGAAGGCCTAAATAACATTAAGGGGTTGGTATTTATGCAGGGAAAGCATTACTAGTACTCTAGAACTGTCTTCTATGCATAGATAGCAAATTTAGACCATTTTAAATTTAGCCAACATCATATACTAAACATAAGACCACTGCCACCTAAACAGTGCCACTGGTTTTTGCCGGTATAGATGCGAACAGTAGACTCCTTATTACAGTCATACCTCCAACACCTAAAGCTGGGGACACCGTTACAGTCAGCGGTAACGGAGTTTAGGGGAAACTTGGTACAAAGCACCGCGCACATGAGAGCTTCCCCCTCTGCAGCGATCTCAGATTGGATGCTAATGCTATGTAGTCTTAGGGTGGCACAGAGAGCTCTGCAGGGTCAGGTTGGCACAGTATGAGGCTATGTAGGCTTAGGGTGACACAGAGCTCTGCAGGGTCAGGTCGGCACAGTATGAGGCTATGTAGGCTTAGGGTAACACAGAGAGCTCTGCAGGGTCAGGTTGGCACAGTATGAGGCTATGTAGGCTTAGGGTGACACAGAGAGCTCTGCAAGGTCAGGTTGGCACAGTATGAGGCTATGTAGGCTTAGGGTGACACAGAGAGCTCTGCAAGGTCAGGTTGGCACAGTATGAGGCTATGTAGGCTTAGGGTGACACAGAGAGCTCTGCAGGGTCAGGTTGGCACAGTATAAGGCTATGTAGGCTTAGGGTGGCACAGAGAGCTCTGCAGGGTCAGGTTGGCACAGTATGAGGCTATGTAGGCTTAGGGTGACACAGAGAGCTCTGCAGTGTCAGGTTGGCACAGTATGAGGCTATGTAGGCTTAGGGTGACACAGAGAGCTCTGCAGGGTCAGGTTGGCACAGTATGAGGCTATGTAGGCTTAGGGTAACACAGAGAGCTCTGCAGGGTCAGGTTGGCACAGTATGAGGCTATGTAGGCTTAGGGTGACAAAGAGAGCTCTGCAGGGTCAGGTTGGCACAGTATGAGGCTATGTAGGCTTACGGTGACAAAGAGAGCTCTGCAGGGTCAGGTTGGCACAGTATGAGGCTATGTAGGCTTAGGGTGACACACAGAGAGCTCTGCAGGGTCAGGTTGGCACAGTATGAGGCTAAGTAGGCTTAGGGTGGCACAGAGAGCTCTGCAGGGTCAGGTTGGCACAGTATGAGGCTATGTAGGCTTAAGGTGGCACAGAGAGCTCTGCAGGGTCAGGTTGGCACAGTATGAGGCTATGTAGGCTTAGGGTGGCACAGAGAGCTCTGCAGGGTCAGGTTGGCACAGTATGAGGCTATGTAGGCTTAGGGTGACACAGAGAGCTCTGCAGGGTCAGGTTGGCACAGTATGAGGCTATGTAGGCTTAGGGTGACAAAGAGAGCTCTGCAGGGTCAGGTTGGCACAGTATGAGGCTATGTAGGCTTAAGGTGGCACAGAGAGCTCTGCAGGGTCAGGTTGGCACAGTATGAGGCTATGTAGGCTTAGGGTGGCACAGAGAGCTCTGCAGGGTCAGGTTGGCACAGTATGAGGCTATGTAGGCTTACTTAGGGTGGCACAGAGAGCTTTGCAGGGTCTGGACTCTCCATAGAGAACTTCCTTGCAGAGGTAGATGCAGACCAACCAGACGTACAGCAGTCTAGAAGTGGTTAACTGCAGCAGTTTTACTGAAAGATCATGTTCAAGAAGGCGCAAGTGCTGTACCTGTAGATTCTTGCTGTGCTCAGCCTCTTCTAAAGACTTCTGGTAATGCTGATTTTCTTGTAGCAAAGACTGAATGTTCTCTTGTAACTCCTTTAGCTCCATCTCCTTCTGGACAAATACCTCTTCATCCGCTGCAAGAGCATCCTTGAATAAATTGTGCTTAAACAGTAAGCCAGCCATGCTTGTGCCATTATTCAAACATCACAAGAAATGTCATTACAAGAAAGTCACACACAGTTTAAGCAGAAGTCAATATTCTATGTTCATGGTACTACTTAAAGGGGTTGTCTGGATTCAGAGTTGAACCAGGACATATACCCGTTTTCAGCCAGGCAGCCCCTCTGAAATGAGCATCGGAGGATTTGCAAGGGAGAGGATTGGAGCTTGAAATGCTCTGGTGCTCATCTCAGAGGGGCTGCCTGGGTAAAAAGGGGATATGTCCAAGTTAAGCTCTGAACCTGGTACACCTTTGGGGGCAATTATCTCTCTTTTCTGTCAGTTGGGGAGGTGACAGGCTCCTTATCTCTGCTCTCCGCCATTATAAACACCTAATATAGCTCAGTTCTTATCTTACTGATAGGAATGTAGCTTAAATAAGTGTTTATGGCCTCTTAGTGATTTAGAGATGAGGTTTATTAGATGACCAGCAGAAAGTGAAAAGTACCAGTTGCACAGTTAGAAAAACAGTTAACCCTTTGTGAGAGAACGGCTCAATATTTTTAATAAAGGCCAACTGAAAATATGATTTTAAGTAAAAAATGAGTAAAATGCAATCACAAACAAAAATTGTACATAGCCTTTAAAGGGAACCTGTCAGCATAGTGTAGTGACAGACGTGCCGTCCCAGTGCTCCCTGTCTCCGGATGATGAGTGGCAGGTGTCTTTCCCATGCATCCTCAGGACATGGGGAGGGCGGGGACAGCGAGTCTCATCGGACTCATCTCCCTCTCAGCGCTGGGGCGTGCTGTGGGGGTTTGGCAGGTCAGTGCTCTTAAGGTACTAACTGCCAGCTCAGACTTGACAGACTGCGGAAATGATGGGGTCTTCAACTATACTATGCTGCCCTCAGTGAGAGCAGCGCAGTATGGCCGACAGGCTCCCTTTAAGTTATATAAAATATTCTTCCTGGTAAATAGTGAAGTGTAACTCCGGCCAGCCACGCTGCCTGGATCTCCCTGCTCCCGGCAGGCATGAGCACCAGAAAGCTCAAATGTCTCCCCACTCTGCCTCTACACCAGTTTTGATAAATTCCCCTAAGTTATTTACATTTATGGCCAACTGTAGTATTTTTATCACCATTTTTGAAGTGTTTGTCAAATCATGAGGGAAATAGGGATGAAGTAGAAAATATGCAGCAACTATAATGGTTACTTCAGCAGTGCTCACCAAGTGCACAGAATATTGAAGGCCTATCCTCAGGACAGGTCATCAATATCTGATTGGTGGGGGTCCAACTCCAAGCACCTCCACCGATCGGCTGTTTGAAGGGGCTGCGGCGTTCTGGTGAGCTCTGTGGTCTCTTCCTAGGCCAGCGGTCAGTTAATCCATCACATGGGCCTAGGTGCAGCCCAGTCCCATTCAAGTGAATGGGCCTGAGCTATAATAGCGAGCACAGCCGCTACAGAATGTACAGCACGTGCTTGGCATTCTGTGAAGAGGCAGTGATGCTCACCACTAATCGATGACTTAGAGCTCATGCACACGGCTGTTGGTCGGCCGTTCCGTTCACTGGGGACCGCAATTTGCCCACTTAGGACTAAGATCAGCGTATGAAACACTGGCCTTAGTAAATTCCCTCCTACATCTTTCACACATTAACGCCTATGTACACCTTTGGGGGCAATTTTTTTTATTATTGTCTTTACTTAAAATATGGAATCCTTTTTTCTGTACATAGCCGAGATGCTCTAGTAGCCGCCTCTGGATTTTCATTCTTTTCCGTTATCTAGGGAGTAGACGTGCTCCTTATTTCTGCTCTCTGACATTATAAAAACTCATTATAGCTCAATTCTTATCTTACTGATAGGAATGTGGCTTAAATAAGAGTTTAGAGATAAGGTTTATTAGATGACCTGCACAAAGTGAAAGTAGCAGTCACACAGCTAAAAAAAAAAGTTAACCCTTTGTGACAGAATGGCTCAATATTTTTTAATAAAGGCCAATCGAAAATACTATTTTTAGCCAATATGAGTAAAATGCAATCATAAACAAAAATTGCCTCCGAAGGTGTACATAGGCTTTAAAGAGGACCTTTCACCTGAAAATGCATGTTAAACTAAAGATATACCTATTTTACTGCCTCCGGTGGACTTATTCTGCTCTTCTTCTATATCTGCCCCATTTGTCCGCGGTGCCCCCTCAATATCTCCGCCGCGTGCTAATGAGCCATTCGGCTCAACTGGGCGCGTAGCCTGCAGGCGCAGCCGTGCCTTCCCTGGCACGAGCGCAGTCCAGCAGCGCTCGCTCTTAGCCAGGGAGAAGACGCTCCAGCTCGCGAGATTCGCGAGAACTGGAGCGATTTCATCCATCCTGAGCCGATGCTGGCTGCGGAATCCAGCAGATGGCGCCGGCTCAGGATGGATGAAATCGCTCCAGTTCTCGCGAATCTCGCGAGAACTGGAGCGTCTTCCTGGCTAAGAGCGGAGCGCGTATTGGTTGCGCTCCGTGCCAGGGGGAAGGCAGACACGCCTGGGAGAACTTTTGCAGGCCCGCCCAGTTGAGCCGAATGGCTCATTAGCATACACGGCGGGAGATATTGAGGGGGGCACCGCGGACAAACGGGGGCACATATAGAAAAAAGAAGAGCAGAATAAGCACCACCGGGGGCCGGTAAGTTAGGGTATATCTTTAGTTTAACATGCATTTTCAGGTGAAAGGTCCTCTTTAAGCTGCTGGTCCAAGTGAATGGAATAGCATAGGAAGTAGACCTTTTGCCCAAGCCCAGAGACCTGAAGCTCAGGTAAGGTAAGAAGGATAGTTCCCATAAGGTAGGGTCCATCTATAATTCACTCATTGTATTAGGCATCTTCTGTTAACTTATCATGACATGAAATAAAGGCATAATCATATGAAGTTGTGCTTCATACCTGGCATTTCTTTAGCTCCCGTTTCAGCTGTAGTATGGTGATGTGATGTGGCTCCTCTCTGCCTACGGAAACTGCACTGTCAGTTCCAGACACAGCCTTCACATCGCTTCTTAGTTCCTCAGCCACAGCCAGCCAACTCTGAAGCCTATTCTTTTGAGATTTTGTAAGGCCAGACAAATCTTTAAGTTCATACAACAGCTCCAAAGCTTCTTCTGTACAATGTCGATGGTTAAAGCATTCCAGCTGGTACTGTGCAAGCTGCTCTTCCAGAGCCTGCATTTTGTTCTTCTCTTGGCTCCAGTCTTGAGACACCTGGCTTGTCCGACTCACCCTACTGCTTTGCTGGTTGTGCAAAGCCTCGCGGAGTGCCTTTATTTCCAGCTCCATTTCATCAATTCTATCCCAGTCAGGGTTATAATTTACAATTGGCTTGTTTTTGATATTCTTTGCTCGGTTGGAGTATTTAAGAGAATTCAAAGATTCATCAAAGTCTGAAGTAGAAGGACTAATGCATGTAATCATGACTGTATTGGCATTTCCACCTAAGGAATCTTTAAGAATACGAGTAATCTTAGCATCTCTGTAAGGAACATGTGCACTTTTTCTCTTTGGATCAGCAAGTGCGCTTATTACATTCCCCAGAGCAAGCAAACCGCTGTTAATTTGGATGGACTCTTTAAATCTCTCTCCGGTGTTCCCAGTTTTGGTCACTCTTTCTGAGCCCGCCAAGTCTACAAAGTGAAATTTTGAAGAGATCATCTGGACAGACTTAATGGGTCCATTTTCCGTAGCACCATTATTAGCGTCCCTTTGTTGCAATATACTCATGGTAAAGATGGCATGAGAGCGGCTGGAGCGCTCATTCATTTGAGTTGTGCTAGTGTGGCGGACTGCACTGCCAGCTTCTAGAAGACTCATAACCTCATCTGCACTTTCAACTTGGCATTCCTTGGCACCAACAATCACTGGAGGAGAAAACAATTGCATCACTTATAAAGAAATCATACACACGAATGAATAATTTCAAAGCAAAATATTTCAGTTGTATCAGGGAAACTTTACACCTATCAGAAATGTATGCCAAAAAATTCTTAAAAACCTCTATTAAAAGCTCTATTCTAGATTAAAGGGGTTTCCAGGACATACGATAGGTCATCAATATGTTTTGGGATCCACCGTTCCGGATACTGATCAGCTTCCGGAAGTAAACAGTGTATGCAGCTAAAACACCACAGCTCCATACACTGTGTAGTGGCCGTTCTGAGTACTGCAGCTCAGCTCCTGTTCACTTGAATAGGATCATAAGTCCTGGTCATGTGATGGTCACACAGGCGGATAGCTAAACAGTTAGAACACTTTCAGTCCATGGTATATTTTTTACAGTATGCACATTATTTCATACAGAACAAAAAATATACTAAGTTGTACCGGCGAAGGAGGCCAAAAGTATTTAAAGTCCTGTAAATCACTATGCATAGTTTATCCTGGTAACATGCCTTCAATTGGCCACAGATTACTGGCTAAATTTGGTGTGAACTGCTGAAAAATCTGGTGTCTATGGTGATCACACAAAATTAACATCAGATGCTACTAAAAGAATCTAGATCTGCCGCTACATAACTCATGTCTATAAGCTGCTCCTTTAGGCTCTAAGGGTGGGTGGCCTCATTGTAGTAACTTACACGATCCTGAAGAAGATCCTGTTCTCAACATAGAAAGGGGTTTAAAGCTTCCAGCAGACATATCTAACAATTATATGTAGACAGGGGCGTAACTAACGGCTCATGGGCCCTGGTGCAAGAGTTCAGCTTGGGCCCCCCTTCCCTCAGTGCTTTGTGTGTCTTCTTATGCGGCACAAGGGTCTTTGGGCCCCCTCAGGCTCCTGGGCCCGGTAGCGACTGCTACCTATGCACCCCCTATAGCTACGCCCATGTATGTAGAAGCTTGCTGCTTATAATTCTTTGCTGGTTATGTTTTGGAGTTAAAGAAGCACACTCACAATTTTTTATTCTCTGGTACATTAGAAATATACATGATGTAATCTGTAGTGAAGGTAATCTTACTAGTATCTGCATTTGTGAGTTATCCCCTCCCTTCTGAGCCTCAGCTGTGTCATGTGACCAACACTCTTGACTTTTCAAGTGACACAGCATCTTATGTATGGACAGGAAGTCAGTTTCTCTATGTACCCCTATACTTCCTGTTCACACATAAGATGCCTTGTCAGTGGGATAGTCATTGTCGATCACATGACACAGCTGAGGACCATAGAGTAGTTGTTAAAGGGGTTCTCCAGGCTTTTAATACTGATGACCTATCCTCAGGATAGGTCATCAAAATCAGATCGGCGGGGGTCCGCCAAGCGCCCCCCCTCCCCGTCGATGAGCTGTATGGAGGGAAGTGCACGCGTGCAGTCTCCCTTCTTTCTTCTTGCTTGCCACAGACATAGCAGCAGTGAGCAGGAAGACAGAAGGGAGACGGCACACGTGCACCGCGAGCGCCTTCCCTTCATACAGCTGATTGACGGGGGTGCCGGGTGTCGGACCCTCTGATCTGATATTTATGACCTATCCTGATGGTTGTGGAAATAGTAGATGTAAAGCAGCACCCACAGACCTTCAAACGACCACACCGGAATGCATCAGCCAAACCACGGCCGCAGATCCTCAGCAGCCCACCGAATAGTACAAACAGACAGATGACGGCAGCATCTCCAGTCACTTCCTTATTGGACAGACTTCACAGACAGTATGCCATAAAAACAGACAGCAACGTTTCGGCTAATGCATAGCTTGACAAAGGCTATGTATTAGCCGAAACGTTGCTGTCTGTTTTTATGGCATACTTTCTGTGAAGTCTGTCCAATAAAGAAGTCACTGGAGATACTGCCGTCATCTGTCTGTTTGTACTATCCTGAGGATAGGTCATCAATATTAAAGACCTGGAGAACCACCTTAAAGGGCATCTGTCAGCAGATTTGTCCCTATGAAACTGTCTGTTACATGTGCGCTTGGCAGTTGAAGGCATCTGTGTTGGTCCCATGTTTATATGTGCCCGCATTGGCGTTACACCTAGAGGCTCAGCTCTCTGCAACTGCCGCATCCTCTCTAGCCCTGTCAATCGAAGTGCAGAGGGCACGGCAGTTGCAGAGAAAGTAGAACCTCCAGGTCTTAAGCCAACACCCTCATTGCTCCTAGAGGCTCATTAGCATATATTAAAACTTCTATTTTCTCAGTAATGTGTGCTCATATCATCAGTAAAAGACAAAAAACAAAAAAAAACCTTCAATACAATTTACATCATGTATCTTTGTAAGGGACCAGATAATAAAAAATTTTGTGGGAGTGCTTCTTTAAACATTTTGGGGGCTTCTGAACCGATTACTACAAGGAAATATTATTGTACAATACAATCTAATAATATTGATAACATCATGTACTGCATTCAGAGTTGATAACAGTGTCGGCACCTGTGTTCCCCTTCTCATCCTCCCGGATGTGTATGTCTTTTACGTTTGTTTCCAGTTCCAGGAGGTCCCTCAGATCTTCCTTGTACACTTCTATGTAGGACACTTTGACAGTGAAGTCAATGTTGTGATTTTCAGAGATTGCCTGGAAAAGTTCCTGTATGGCACGTGGG
>JAKVIS010001399.1:0-34399 GCA_033119425.1 Bufotes viridis
TGATGATGGCCCATTGTGACATGTGCAGTGTTCTATCCATTATCCATGGATGATGATGGCCCATTGTGACACGCACAGTGTTCTATCCATTATCCCTGGATGATGATGGCCCATTGTGACATGCACAGTGTTCTATCCATTATCCCTGGATGATGATGGCCCATTGTGACATGTGCAGTGTTCTATCCATTATCCCTGGATGATGATGGCCCATTGTGACATGCGCAGTGTTCTATCCATTATCCATGGATGATGATGGCCCATTGTGACATGCGCAGTGTTCTATCCATTATCCCTGGATGATGATGGCCCATTGTGACATGTGCAGTGTTCTATCCATTATCCATGGATGATGATGGCCCATTGTGACATGCGCAGTGTTCTATCCATTATCCCTGGATGATGATGGCCCATTGTGACATGCACCATGTTCTATCCATTATCCCTGGATGATGATGGCCCATTGTGACATGTGCAGTGTTCTATCCATTATCCCTGGATGATGATGGCCCATTGTGACATGTGCAGTGTTCTATCCATTATCCATGGATGATGATGGCCCATTGTGACACGCACAGTGTTCTATCCCTTATCCCTGGGTGATGATGGCCCATTGTGACATGCACAGTGTTCTATCCATTATCCCTGGATGATGATGGCCCATTGTGACATGCGCAGTGTTCTATCCATTATCCCTGGATGATGATGGCCCATTGTGACATGTGCAGTGTTCTATCCATTATCCCTGGATGTTGATGGCGCCATTCTATCCATTATCCCTGGATGATGGTGGCCCATTGTGACATGTGCAGTGTTCTATCCATTATCCCTGGATGATGATGGCCCATTGTGACATATGCAGTGTTCTATCCATTATCCATGGATGATGATGGTCCATTGTGACACGCACAGTGTTTTATCCATTATCCCTGGATGATGATGGCCCATTGTGACATGCGCAGTGTTCTATCCATTATCCTTGGATGATGATGGCCCATTGTGACATGTGCTGTGTTCTATCCATTATCCATGGATGATGATGCCCCATTGTGACATGCACAGTGTTCTATCCATTATCCATGGATGATGATGGCCCATTGTGACATGTGCAGTGTTCTATCCATTATCCATGGATGATGATGGCCCATTGTGACACGCACAGTGTTCTATCCCTTATCCCTGGATGATGATGGCCAATTGTGACATGCACCATATTCTATCCATTATCTCTGGATGATGATGGCCCATTGTGACATGCACCATGTTCTGTCCATTATACCTGGATGATGATGGCCCATTGTGACATGCACCATGTTCTCTCCATTATCCCTGGATGTTGATGGCCCATTCTATCCATTATCCCTGGATGATGATGGCCCATTGTGACATGTGCAGTGTTCTATCCATTATCCCTGGATGATGATGGATCATTTTGACATGTGCAGTGTTCTATCCATTATCCATGGATGATGATGGTCCATTGTGACACGCACAGTGTTTTATCCATTATCCCTGGATGATGATGGCCCATTGTGACATGCGCAGTGTTCTATCCTTTATCCTTGGATGATGATGACCCATTGTGACATGTGCAGTGTTCTATCCATTATCCCTGGATGATGATGGCCCATTGTGACATGCACCATGCTCTATCCATTATCCTTGGATGATGATGGCCCATTGTAACATGTGCAGTGTTCTATCCATTATCCATGGATGATGATGGCCCATTGTGACATGCGCAGTGTTCTATCCCTTATCCCTGGGTGATGATGGCCCATTGTGACATGCACCATGTTCTCTCCATTATCCCTGGATGATGATGGCCCATTGTGACATGTGCAGTGTTCTATCCATTATCCCTGGATGATAATGGCCCATTGTGACATGTGCAGTGTTCTATCCATTATCCATGGATGATGATGGCCCATTGTGACATGCACATGTTCAATCTATTATCCCTGGATGATGAAGGCCCATTGTGACATGTGCAGTGTTCTATACATTATCCATGGATCATGATGGCCCATTGTGACACGCACAGTGTTCTATCCCTTATCCCTGGATGATGATGGCCCATTGTGACATGCACAGTGTTCTATCCATTATCCCTGGATGATGATGGCCCATTGTGACATGTGCAGTGTTCTATCCATTATCCATGGATGATGATGGCCCATTGTGACACGCACAGTGTTCTATCCATTATCCCTGGATGATAATGGCCCATTGCGACATGCACAGTGTTCTATCCATTATCCTTGGATGATGATGGCCCATTGTGACACGCACAGTGTTCTATCCATTATCCCTGGATGATGATGACCCATTGTGACATGTGCAGTGTTCTATCCATTATCCCTGGATGATGATGGCCCATTGTGACATGTGCAGTGTTCTATCAATTATCCATGGATGATGATGGCCTATTGTGACACGCACAGTGTTCTATCCCTTATCCCTGGACGATGATGGCCAATTGTGACATGCACCATGTTCTCTCCATTATCTCTGGATGATAATGGCCCATTGTGACATGCACCATGTTCTGTCCATTATCCCTGGATGATGATGGCCCATTGTGACATGCACCATGTTCTCTCCATTATCTCTGGATGTTGATGGCCCATTGTGACATGTGCAGTGTTCTATCCATTATCCCTGGATGATGATGGCCCATTGTCACATGCACCATGTTCTATCCATTATCCCTGGATGATGATGGCCCATTGTGACATGTGCAGTGTTCTATCCATTATCCATGGATGATGATGGCCCATTGTGACACGCACAGTGTTCTATCCATTATCCCTGGATGATGATGGCCCATTGTGACATGCGCAGTGTTCTATCCATTATCCTTGGATGATGATGGCCCATTGTGACATGTGCAGTGTTCTATCCATTATCCATGGATGATGATGGCCCATTGTGACATGCACCATGCTCTATCCATTATCCCTGGATGATGATGGCCCATTGTAACATGTGCAGTGTTCTATCCATTATCCATGGATGATGATGGCCCATTGTGACATGCACAGTGTTCTATCCATTATCCCTGGATGATGATGGCCCATTGTGACATGCACCATGTTCTATCCATTATCCCTGGATGATGATGGCCCATTGTGACATGTGCAGTGTTCTATCCATTATCCATGGATGATGATGGCCCATTGTGACATGCACAGTGTTCTATCCATTATCCCTGGATGATGATGGCCCATTGTGACATGCGCAGTGTTCTATCCATTATCCCTGGATGATGATGGCCCATTGTGACATGTGCAGTGTTCTATCCATTATCCTTGGATGATGATGGCCCATTGTGACATGTGCAGTGTTCTATCCATTATCCATGGATGATGATGGCCCATTGTGACATGCACAGTGTTCTATCCATTATCCCTGGATGATGATGGCCCATTGTGACATGTGCAGTGTTCTATCCATTATCCATGGATGATGATGGCCCATTGTGACACGCACAGTGTTCTATCCATTATCCCTGGATGATGATGGCCCATTGTGACATGCACAGTGTTCTATCCATTATCCCTGGATGATGATGGCCCATTGTGACATGCACATGTTCTATCCATTATCCCTGGATGATGTGCCCATGTGACATGCCAGTGTTCTATCCATTATCCCTGGATGATGATGGCCCATTGTGACATGTGCAGTGTTCTATCCATTATCCCTGGATGATGATGGCCCATTGTGACATGCACAGTGTTCTATCCATTATCCCTGGATGATGATGGCCCATTGTGACATGTGCAGTGTTCTATCCATTATCCCTGGATGATGATGGCCCATTGTGACACGCACAGTGTTCTATCCATTATCCCTGGATGATGATGGCCCATTGTGACATGCGCAGTGTTCTATCCATTATCCTTGGATGATGATGGCCCATTGTGACATGTGCTGTGTTCTATCCATTATCCATGGATGATGATGCCCCATTGTGACATGCACAGTGTTCTATCCATTATCCATGGATGATGATGGCCCATTGTGACATGTGCAGTGTTCTATCCATTATCCATGGATGATGATGGCCCATTGTGACACGCACAGTGTTCTATCCCTTATCCCTGGATGATGATGGCCAATTGTGACATGCACCATATTCTATCCATTATCTCTGGATGATGATGGCCCATTGTGACATGCACCATGTTCTGTCCATTATACCTGGATGATGATGGCCCATTGTGACATGCACCATGTTCTCTCCATTATCCCTGGATGTTGATGGCCCATTCTATCCATTATCCCTGGATGATGATGGCCCATTGTGACATGTGCAGTGTTCTATCCATTATCCCTGGATGATGATGGCCCATTGTGACATGTGCAGTGTTCTATCCATTATCCATGGATGATGATGGTCCATTGTGACACGCACAGTGTTTTATCCATTATCCCTGGATGATGATGGCCCATTGTGACATGCGCAGTGTTCTATCCATTATCCTTGGATGATGATGGCCCATTGTGACATGTGCAGTGTTCTATCCATTATCCATGGATGATGATGGCCCATTGTGACATGCACCATGCTCTATCCATTATCCCTGGATGATGATGGCCCATTGTAACATGTGCAGTGTTCTATCCATTATCCATGGATGATGATGGCCCATTGTGACATGCGCAGTGTTCTATCCCTTATCCCTGGGTGATGATGGCCCATTGTGACATGCACCATGTTCTATCCATTATCCCTGGATGATGATGGCCCATTGTGACATGCACAGTGTTCTATCCATTATCCTTGGATGATGATGGCCCATTGTGACATGCACAGTGTTCTATCCATTATCCCTGGATGATGATGGCCCATTGTGACATGTGCAGTGTTCTATCCATTATCCATGGATGATGATGGCCCATTGTGACACGCACAGTGTTCTATCCCTTATCCCTGGATGATGATGGCCCATTGTGACATGCACAGTGTTCTATCCATTATCCTTGGATGATGATGGCCCATTGTGACATGTGCAGTGTTCTATCCATTATCCATGGATGATGATGGCCCATTGTGACATGCGCCATGTTCTATCCATTATCCCTGGATGATGATGGCCCATTGTGACATGTGCAGTGTTCTATCCATTATCCATGGATGATGATGGCCCATTGTGACATGCACAGTGTTCTATCCATTATCCCTGGATGATGATGGCCCATTGTGACATGCGCAGTGTTCTATCCATTATCCCTGGATGATGATGGCCCATTGTGACATGTGCAGTGTTCTATCCATTATCCATGGATGATGATGGCCCATTGTGACACGCACAGTGTTCTATCCCTTATCCCTGGATGATGATGGCCCATTGTGACATGCGCAGTGTTCTATCCATTATCCATGGATGATGATGGCCCATTGTGACATGTGCAGTGTTCTATCCATTATCCCTGGATGATGATGGCCCATTGTGACATGTGCAGTGTTCTATCCATTATCCATGGATGATGATGGCCCATTGTGACATGCACCATGTTCTATCCATTATCCCTGGATGATGATGGCCCATTGTGACATGTGCAGTGTTCTATCCATTATCCATGGATGATGATGGCCCATTGTGACACGCACAGTGTTCTATCCCTTATCCCTGGATGATGATGGCCCATTGTGACATGCGCAGTGTTCTATCCATTATCCCTGGATGATGATGGCCCATTGTGACATGCACCATGTTCTCTCCATTATCCCTGGATGATGATGGCCCATTGTGACATGTGCAGTGTTCTATCCATTATCCCTGGATGATGATGGCCCATTGTGACATGTGCAGTGTTCTATCCATTATCCATGGATGATGATGGCCCATTGTGACATGCACCATGTTCTATCCATTATCCCTGGATGATGATGGCCCATTGTGACATGTGCAGTGTTCTATCCATTATCCATGGATGATGATGGCCCATTGTGACACGCACAGTGTTCTATCCATTATCCCTGGATGATGATGGCCCATTGTGACATGCGCAGTGTTCTATCCATTATCCTTGGATGATGATGGCCCATTGTGACATGTGCAGTGTTCTATCCATTATCCATGGATGATGATGGCCCATTGTGACACGCACAGTGTTCTATCCATTATCCCTGGATGATGATGGCCCATTGTGACATGCACCATGTTCTATCCATTATCCCTGGATGATGATGGCCCATTGTGACATGCGCAGTGTTCTATCCATTATCCTTGGATGATGATGGCCCATTGTGACATGTGCAGTGTTCTATCCATTATCCATGGATGATGATGGCCCATTGTGACACGCACAGTGTTCTATCCATTATCCCTGGATGATGATGGCCCATTGTGACATGCACCATGTTCTATCCATTATCTCTGGATGATGATGGCCCATTGTGACATGCACCATGTTCTATCCATTATCCCTGGATGATGATGGCCCATTGTGACATGTACCATGTTCTCTCCATTATCCCTGGATGTTGATTTCCCATTCTATCCATTATCCCTGGATGATGATGGCCCATTGTGACATGTGCAGTGTTTCTATCCATTATCCCTGGATGATGATGGCCCATTGTGACATGTGCAGTGTTCTATCCATTATCCATGGATGATGATGGCCCATTGTGACACGCACAGTGTTCTATCCCTTATCCCTGGGTGATGATGGCCCATTGTGACATGTGCAGTGTTCTATCTATTATCAATGGATGAATATGGCCCATTGTGACATGCTCAGTGTTCTATCCATTATCCTTGGATGATGATGGCCCATTGTGACATGTGCAGTGTTCTATCCATTATCCATGGATGATGATGGCCCATTGTGACTTGCACCATGTTCTCTCCATTATCCATGGATGTTGATGGCCCATTCTATCCATTATCCCTGGATGATGATGGCCCATTGTGACATGTGCAGTATTCTATCCATTATCCCTGGATGATGATGGCCCATTGTGACATGCACCATGTTCTCTCCATTATCCCTGGATGATGATGGCCCATTGTGACATGTGCAGTGTTCTATCCATTATCCCTGGATGATGATGGCCCATTGTGACATGCACCATGTTCAATCTATTATCCCTGGATGATGATGGCCCATTGTGACATGTGCAGTGTTCTATCCATTATCCATGGATGATGATGGCCCATTGTGACACGCACAGTGTTCTATACCTTTTCCCTGGATGATGATGGCACATTGTGACATGCGCCATGTTCTATCCATTATCCCTGGATGATGATGGCCCATTGTGACATGTGCAGTGTTCTATTCATTATCCATGGATGATGATGGCCCATTGTGACACGCACAGTGTTCTATCCCTTATCCTTGGATGATGATGGCCCATTGTGACATATGCAGTGTTCTATTCATTATCCATGGATGATGATGGCCCATTGTGACATGCACCATGCTCTATCCATTATACCTGGATGATGATGGCCCATTGTAACAAGTGCAGTGTTCTATCCATTATCCATGGATGATGATGGCCCATTGTGACATGCGCAGTGTTCTATCCCTTATCCCTGGGTGATGATGGCCCATTGTGACATGCGCAGTGTTCTATCCATTATCCTTGGATGATGATGGCCCATTGTGACATATGCAGTGTTCTATTCATTATCCATGGATGATGATGGCCCATTGTGACACGCACCATGTTCTATCCATTATCCATGGATGATGATGGCCCATTGTGACATGCGCAGTGTTCTATCCCTTATCCCTGGGTGATGATGGCCCATTGTGACATGCGCAGTGTTCTATCCATTATCCCTGGATGATGATGGCCCATTGTGACATGCACCATGTTCTCTCCATTATCCCTGGATGATGATGGCCCATTGTGACATGTGCAGTGTTCTATCCATTATCACTGGATGATAATGGCCCATTGTGACATGTGTAGTGTTCTATCCATTATCCATGGATGATGATGGCCCATTGTGATATGCACCATGTTCAATCTATTATCCCTGGATGATGATGGCCCATTGTGACATGTGCAGTGTTCTATCCATTATCCATGGATGATGATGGCCCATTGTGACACGCACAGTGTTCTATCCCTTATCCCTGGATGATGATGGCCCATTGTGACATGCGCAGTGTTCTATTTATTATCCTTGGATGATGATGGCCCATTGTGACATGTGCAGTGTTCTATCCATTATCCTTGGATGATGATGGCCCATTGTGACATGTGCAGTGTTCTATCCTTATCCCTGGATGATGATGGCCCATTGTGACATGCGCAGTGTTCTATCCCTTATCCTGGATGATGATGGCCCATTGTGACATGTGCAGTGTTCTATCCATTATCCCTGGATGATGATGGCCCATTGTGACATGCACCATGTTCTCTCCATTATCCCTGGATGATGATGGCCCATTGTGACATGTGCAGTGTTCTATCCATTATCACTGGATGATAATGGCCCATTGTGACATGTGTAGTGTTCTATCCATTATCCATGGATGATGATGGCCCATTGTGACATGCACCATGTTCAATCTATTATCCCTGGATGATGATGGCCCATTGTGACATGTGCAGTGTTCTATCCATTATCCATGGATGATGATGGCCCATTGTGACACGCACAGTGTTCTATCCCTTATCCCTGGATGATGATGGCCCATTGTGACATGCGCAGTGTTCTATTTATTATCCTTGGATGATGATGGCCCATTGTGACATGTGCAGTGTTCTATCCATTATCCTTGGATGATGATGGCCCATTGTGACATGTGCAGTGTTCTATCCATTATCCATGGATGATGATGGCCCATTGTGACATGCACCATGTTCAATTTATTATCCCTGGATGATGATGGCCCATTGTGACATGTGCAGTGTTGTATCCATTATCCTTGGATGATGATGGCCCATTGTGACATGTGCATTGTTCTATCCATTATCCATGGATGATGATGGCCCATTGTGACATGCACCATGTTCAATTTATTATCCCTGGATGATGATGGCCCATTGTGACATGTGCAGTGTTGTATCCATTATCCATGTATGATGATGGCCCATTGTGACACGCACAGTGTTCTATCCCTTATCCTTGGATGATGATGGCCCATTGTGACATGCGCAGTGTTCTATCCCTTATCCTTGGATGATGATGGCCCATTGTGACATGCACAGTGTTTTATCCATTATTCTTGGATGATGATGGCCCATTATGACACACACAGTGTTCCAACCATTATCCCTGGATGATGATAGCCCATTGTGACATGCGCAGTGATCTATCCATTATCCTTGGATGATGATGGCCAATTGTGACACGCACAGTGTTCTATCCCTTATGCCTGGATGATGATGGCCCATTGTGACATGCACAGTGTTCTATCCATTATCCTTGGATGATGATGGCCCATTGTGACATGTGCAGTGTTCTATCCATTATCCATGGATGATGATGGCCCATTGTGACATGCACCATGCTCTATCCATTATCCCTGGATGATGATGGCCCATTGTGACATGTGCAGTGTTCTATCCATTATCTATGGATGATGATAGCCCATTGTGACATGCACCATGTTCTATCCATTATCCCTGGATGATAATGGCCCATTGTGACATGTGCAGTGTTCTATCCATTATCCATGGATGATGATGGCCCATTGTGACATGCACCATGTTCTATCCATTATCCCTGGATGATGATGGCCCATTGTAACATGTGCAGTGTTCTATCCATTATCCATGGATGATGATGGCCCATTGTGACACACACAGTGTTCTATCCCTTATCCCTGGATGATGATGGCCCATTGTGACATGCGTAGTGTTCTATCCATTATCCCTGGATGATCATGGCCCATTGTGACATGTGCAGTGTTCTATCCATTATCCATGGATGTTGATGGCCCATTGTGACATGCACCATGTTCTATCCATTATCCCTGGATGATGATGGCCCATTGTGACATGTGCTGTGTTCTATCCATTATCCATGGATGATGATGGCCCATTGTGACACGCACAGTGTTCTATCCATTATCCCTGGATGATGATGGCCCATTGTGACATGCGCAGTGTTCTATCCATTATCCATGGATGATGATGGCCCATTGTGACATGCGCAGTGTTCTATCCATTATCCCTGGATGATGATGGCCCATTGTGACACGCACAGTGTTCTATCCATTATCCCTGGATGATGATGGCCCATTGTGACATGCGCAGTGTTCTATCCATTATCCCTGGATGATGATGGCCCATTGTGACATGTGCAGTGTTCTATCCATTATCCATGGATGATGATGGCCCATTGTGACATGCACAGTGTTCTATCCATTATCCCTGGATGATGATGGCCCATTGTGACATGCGCAGTGTTCTATCCATTATCCCTGGATGATGATGGCCCATTGTGACATGCAGCAGTGTTCTATCCATTATCCCTGGATGATGATGGCCCATTGTGACATGCGCAGTGTTCTATCCATTATCCCTGGATGATGATGGCCCATTGTGACACGCACAGTGTTCTATCCATTATCCCTGGATGATGATGGCCCATTGTGACATGCGCAGTGTTCTATCCATTATCCCTGGATGATGATGGCCCATTGTGACATGTGCAGTGTTCTATCCATTATCCATGGATGATGATGGCCCATTGTGACATGCACAGTGTTCTATCCATTATCCCTGGATGATGATGGCCCATTGTGACATGCGCAGTGTTCTATCCATTATCCCTGGATGATGATGGCCCATTGTGACATGTGCAGTGTTCTATCCATTATCCATGGATGATGATGGCCCATTGTGACATGCACCAGTGTTCTATCCATTATCCCTGGATGATGATGGCCCATTGTGACATGTGCAGTGTTCTATCCATTATCCATGGATGATGATGGCCCATTGTGACACGCACAGTGTTCTATCCCATTATCCCTGGATGATGATGGCCCATTGTGACATGCGCAGTGTTCTATCCATTATCCATGGATGATGATGGCCCATTGTGACATGCGCAGTGTTCTATCCATTATCCTTGGATGATGATGGCCCATTGTGACATGTGCAGTGTTCTATCCATTATCCATGGATGATGATGGCCCATTGTGACATGCACCATGTTCTATCCATTATCCCTGGATGATGATGGCCCATTGTGACATGCGCAGTGTTCTATCCATTATCCATGGATGATGATGGCCCATTGTGACATGCGCAGTGTTCTATCCATTATCCCTGGATGATGATGGCCCATTGTGACATGCACAGTGTTCTATCCATTATCCTTGGATGATGATGGCCCATTGTGACATGCACAGTGTTCTATCCATTATCCCTGGATGATGAT
Source organism: Bufotes viridis (assembly GCA_033119425.1). NCBI lineage: Eukaryota > Metazoa > Chordata > Amphibia > Anura > Bufonidae > Bufotes > Bufotes viridis. The sequence continues at coordinate 11,370 of JAKVIS010001399.1, forward strand.
GGCCCATTGTGACATGCACAGTGTTCTATCCATTATCCATGGATGATGATGGCCCATTGTGACATGCGCAGTGTTCTATCCATTATCCCTGGATGATGATGGCCCATTGTGACATGTGCAGTGTTCTATCCATTATCCTTGGATGATGATGGCCCATTGTGACATGTGCAGTGTTCTATCCATTATCCATGGATGATGATGGCCCATTGTGACATGTGCAGTGTTCTATCCATTATCCCTGGATGATGATGGCCCATTGTGACACGCACAGTGTTCTATCCATTATCCCTGGATGATGATGGCCCATTGTGACATGCGCAGTGTTCTATCCATTATCCCTGGATGATGATGGCCCATTGTGACATGTGCAGTGTTCTATCCATTATCCCTGGATGATGATGGCCCATTGTGACATGTGCAGTGTTCTATCCATTATCCATGGATGATGATGGCCCATTGTGACACGCACAGTGTTCTATCCCTTATCCTGGGTGATGATGGCCCATTGTGACATGCGCAGTGTTCTATCCATTTTCCCTGGATGATGATGGCCCATTGTGACATGTGCAGTGTTCTATCCATTATCCTGGATGATGATGGCCCATTGTGACATGTGCAGTGTTCTATCCATTATCCATGGATGATGATGCCCATTGTGACATGCACCATGTTCAATTTTTATCCCTGGATGATGATGGCCCATTGTGACATGTGCAGTGTTGCTATCCATTATCCATGGATGATGATGGCCCATTGTGACATGCACAGTGTTCTATCCATTATCCCTGGATGATGATGGCCCATTGTGACATGCGTAGTGTTCTATCCATTATCCCTGGATGATGATGGCCCATTGTGACATGCACCATGTTCGTTCCATTATCCCTGGATGATGATGGCCCATTGTGACATGTGCAGTGTTCTATCCATTATCCCTGGATGATGATGGCCCATTGTGACATGTGCAGTGTTCAATCCATTATCCATGGATGATGATGGCCCATTGTGACATGCACCATGTTCAATCTATTATCCCTGGATGATGATTGCCCATTGTGACATGTGCAGTGTTCTATCCATTATCCATGGATGATGATGGCCCATTGTGACACGCACAGTGTTCTATCCCTTATCCCTGGATGATGATGGCCCATTGTGACATGTGCAGTGTTCTATCCATTATCCATGGATGATGATGGCCCATTGTGACACGCACAGTGTTCTATCCCTTATCCCTGGATGATGAAGGCCCATTGTGACATGCACCATGTTCTATCCATTATCCCTGGATGATGATGGCCCATTGTGACATGCGCAGTGTTCTATCCATTATCCTTGGATGATGATGGCCCATTGTGACATGTGCAGTGTTCTATCCATTATCCATGGATGATGATGGCCCATTGTGACACGCACAGTGTTCTATCCATTATCCCTGGATGATGATGGCCAATTGTGACATGCACCATGTTCTATCCATTATCTCTGGATGATGATGGCCCATTGTGACATGCACCATGTTCTATCCATTATCCCTGGATGATGATGGCCCATTGTGACATGCACCATGTTCTCTCCATTATCCCTGGATGTTGATGGCCCATTCTATCCATTATCCTGGATGATGATGGCCCATTGTGACATGTGCAGTGTTCTATCCATTATCCCTGGATGATGATGGCCCATTGTAACATGTGCAGTGTTCTATCCATTATCCATGGATGATGATGGCCCATTGTGACACGCACAGTGTTCTATCCATTATCCCTGGATGATGATGGCCCATTGTGACATGTGCAGTGTTCTATCTATTATCCATGGATGATGATGGCCCATTGTGACATGCGCAGTGTTCTATCCATTATCCATGGATGATGATGGCCCATTGTGACATGCGCAGTGTTCTATCCATTATCCCTGGATGATGATGGCCCATTGTGACATGTGCAGTGTTCTATCCATTATCCCTGGATGATGATGGCCCATTGTGACATGCGCAGTGTTCTATCCATTATCCCTGGATGATGATGGCCCATTGTGACATGCACAGTGTTCTATCCATTATCCCTGGATGATGATGGCCCATTGTGACATGTGCAGTGTTCTATCCATTATCCATGGATGATGATGGCCCATTGTGACATGCACCAGTGTTCTATCCATTATCCCTGGATGATGATGGCCCATTGTGACATGTGCAGTGTTCTATCCATTATCCCTGGATGATGATGGCCCATTGTGACATGTGCAGTGTTCTATCCATTATCCATGGATGATGATGGCCCATTGTGACATGCGCAGTGTTCTATCCATTATCCCTGGATGATGATGGCCCATTGTGACATGCGCAGTGTTCTATCCATTATCCCTGGATGATGATGGCCCATTGTGACATGTGCAGTGTTCTATCCATTATCCCTGGATGATGATGGCCCATTGTGACATGTGCAGTGTTCTATCCATTATCCCTGGATGATGATGGCCCATTGTGACATGCGCAGTGTTCTATCCATTATCCATGGATGATGATGGCCCATTGTGACATGTGCAGTGTTCTATCCATTATCCATGGATGATGATGGCCCATTGTGACATGCACCAGTGTTCTATCCATTATCCCTGGATGATGATGGCCCATTGTGACATGTGCAGTGTTCTATCCATTATCCATGGATGATGATGGCCCATTGTGACATGCACCAGTGTTCTATCCATTATCCCTGGATGATGATGGCCCATTGTGACATGCACAGTGTTCTATCCATTATCCCTGGATGATGATGGCCCATTGTGACATGCACCAGTGTTCTATCCATTATCCCTGGATGATGATGGCCCATTGTGACATGCGCAGTGTTCTATCCATTATCCCTGGATGATGATGGCCCATTGTGACATGCGCAGTGTTCTATCCATTATCCCTGGATGATGATGGCCCATTGTGACATGCACTATGTTCTATCCATTATCCCTGGATGATGATGGCCCATTGTGACATGCGCAGTGTTCTATCCATTATCCCTGGATGATGATGGCCCATTGTGACATGTGCAGTGTTCTATCCATTATCCATGGATGATGATGGCCCATTGTGACATGCACCAGTGTTCTATCCATTATCCCTGGATGATGATGGCCCATTGTGACATGTGCAGTGTTCTATCCATTATCCATGGATGATGATGGCCCATTGTGACATGCACAGTGTTCTATCCATTATCCCTGGATGATGATGGCCCATTGTGACATGTGCAGTGTTCTATCCATTATCCCTGGATGATGATGGCCCATTGTGACATGCGCAGTGTTCTATCCATTATCCCTGGATGATGATGGCCCATTGTGACATGTGCAGTGTTCTATCCATTATCCCTGGATGATGATGGCCCATTGTGACATGCACATGTTCTATCCATTATCCCTGGATGATGATGGCCCATTGTGACATGTGCAGTGTTCTATCCATTATCCATGGATGATGATGGCCCATTGTGACATGCACAGTGTTCTATCCATTATCCCTGGATGATGATGGCCCATTGTGACATGCACAGTGTTCTATCCATTATCCTTGGATGATGATGGCCCATTGTGACATGTGCAGTGTTCTATCCATTATCCCTGGATGATGATGGCCCATTGTGACATGCGCAGTGTTCTATCCATTATCCCTGGATGATGATGGCCCATTGTGACATGCACAGTGTTCTATCCATTATCCCTGGATGATGATGGCCCATTGTGACATGCACCATGTTCTATCCATTATCCCTGGATGATGATGGCCCATTGTGACATGCACCAGTGTTCTATCCATTATCCATGGATGATGATGGCCCATTGTGACATGTGCAGTGTTCTATCCATTATCCATGGATGATGATGGCCCATTGTGACATGCACAGTGTTCTATCCATTATCCCTGGATGATGATGGCCCATTGTGACATGCGCAGTGTTCTATCCATTATCCATGGATGATGATGGCCCATTGTGACATGCGCAGTGTTCTATCCATTATCCCTGGATGATGATGGCCCATTGTGACATGTGCAGTGTTCTATCCATTATCCATGGATGATGATGGCCCATTGTGACATGCACCATGTTCTATCCATTATCCCTGGATGATGATGGCCCATTGTGACATGTGCAGTGTTCTATCCATTATCCATGGATGATGATGGCCCATTGTGACATGCGCAGTGTTCTATCCATTATCCCTGGATGATGATGGCCCATTGTGACATGCACCAGTGTTCTATCCATTATCCCTGGATGATGATGGCCCATTGTGACATGTGCAGTGTTCTATCCATTATCCCTGGATGATGATGGCCCATTGTGACATGTGCAGTGTTCTATCCATTATCCATGGATGATGATGGCCCATTGTGACATGCACCATGTTCTATCCATTATCCCTGGATGATGATGGCCCATTGTGACATGTGCAGTGTTCTATCCATTATCCATGGATGATGATGGCCCATTGTGACATGCACAGTGTTCTATCCATTATCCCTGGATGATGATGGCCCATTGTGACATGTGCAGTGTTCTATCCATTATCCATGGATGATGATGGCCCATTGTGACATGCGCATTGTTCTATCCCTCATCCCTGGGTGATGATGGCCCATTGTGACATGCGCAGTGTTCTATCCATTATCCCTGGATGATGATGGCCCATTGTGACATGCACCATGTTCTATCCATTATCCCTGGATGATGATGGCCCATTGTGACATGTGCAGTGTTCTATCCATTATCCCTGGATGATAATGGCCCATTGTGACATGTGTAGTGTTCTATCCATTATCCATGGATGATGATGGCCCATTGTGACATGCACCATGTTCTCTCCATTATCCCTGGATGATGATGGCCCATTGTGACATGTGCAGTGTTCTATCCATTATCCATGGATGATGATGGCCCATTGTGACACGCACAGTGTTCTATCCCTTATCCCTGGATGATGATGGCCCATTGTGACATGCGCAGTGTTCTATCCATTATCCCTGGATGATGATGGCCCATTGTGACATGTGCAGTGTTCTATCCATTATCCATGGATGATGATGGCCCATTGTGACACGCACAGTGTTCTATCCATTATCCCTGGATGATGATGGCCCATTGTGACATGTGCAGTGTTCTATCCATTATCCCTGGATGATGATGGCCCATTGTGACATGCACCATGTTCTATCCATTATCCCTGGATGATGATGGCCCATTGTGACATGTGCAGTGTTCTATCCATTATCCATGGATGATGATGGCCCATTGTGACATGCACCATGTTCTATCCATTATCCCTGGATGATGATGGCCCATTGTGACATGCGCAGTGTTCTATCCATTATCCCTGGATGATGATGGCCCATTGTGACATGTGCAGTGTTCTATCCATTATCCCTGGATGATGATGGCCCATTGTGACATGCACAGTGTTCTATCCATTATCCCTGGATGATGATGGCCCATTGTGACATGCGCAGTGTTCTATCCATTATCCCTGGATGATGATGGCCCATTGTGACATGCGCAGTGTTCTATCCATTATCCCTGGATGATGATGGCCCATTGTGACATGCGCAGTGTTCTATCCATTATCCCTGGATGATGATGGCCCATTGTGACATGCGCTGTGTTCTATCCATTATCCCTGGATGATGATGGCCCATTGTGACATGCACAGTGTTCTATCCATTATCCCTGGATGATGATGGCCCATTGTGACATGCACAGTGTTCTATCCCTTATCCCTGGATGATGATGGCCCATTGTGACATGCGCAGTGTTCTATCCATTATCCCTGGATGATGATGGCCCATTGTGACATGCGCAGTGTTCTATCCATTATCCTTGGATGATGATGGCCCATTGTGACATGCACAGTGTTCTATCCATTATCCCTGGATGATGATGACCCATTATGACATGCAACATGTTCTATCCCTTATCCCTGGATGATGATGGCCCATTGTGACATGTGCAGTGTTCTATCCATTATCCATGGATGATGATGGCCCATTGTGACACGCACAGTGTTCTATCCCTTATCCCTGGATGATGATGGCCCATTGTGACATGCGCAGTGTTCTATCCATTATCCTTGGATGATGATGGCCCATTGTGACATGTGCAGTGTTCTATCCATTATCCATGGATGATGATGGCCCATTGTGACATGTGCAGTGTTCTATCCATTATCCATGGATGATGATGGCCCATTGTGACACGCACAGTGTTCTATCCCTTATCACTGGATGATGATGGCCAATTGTGACATGCACCATGTTCTATCCATTATCTCTGGATGATGATGGCCCATTGTGACATGCACCATGTTCTGTCCATTATCCATGGATGATGATGGCCCATTGTGACATGCACCATGTTCTCTCCATTATCCCTGGATTTTGATGGCCCATTCTATCCATTATCCCTGGATGATGATGGTCCATTGTGACACGCACAGTGTTTTATCCATTATCCCTGGATGATGATGGCCCATTGTGACATGCGCAGTGTTCTATCCATTATCCTTGGATGATGATGGCCCATTGTGACATGTGCAGTGTTCTATCCATTATCCATGGATGATGATGGCCCATTGTGACATGCACCATGCTCTATCCATTATCCCTGGATGATGATGGCCCATTGTAACATGTGCAGTTTTCTATCCATTATCCATGGATGATGATGGCCCATTGTGACACGCACAGTGTTCTATCCCTTATCCCTGGGTGATGATGGCCCATTGTGACATGCACCATGTTCTCTCCATTATCCCTGGATGATGATGGCCCATTGTGACATGTGCAGTGTTCTATCCATTATCCCTGGATGTTGATGGCCAATTCTATCCATTATCCATGGATGATGATGGCCCATTGTGACATGTGCAGTGTTCTATCCATTATCCCTGGATGATGATGGCCCATTGTGACATGCACCATGTTCTCTCCATTATCCCTGGATGATGATGGCCCATTGTGACATGTGCAGTGTTCTATCCATTATCCCTGGATGATGATGGCCCATTGTGACATGTGTAGTGTTCTATTCATTATCCATGGATGATGATGGCCCATTGTGACATGCACCATGTTCAATCTATTATCCCTGGATGATGATGGCCCATTGTGACATGTGCAGTGTTCTATCCATTATCCATGGATGATGATGGCCCATTGTGACACGCACAGTGTTCTATCCCTTATCCCTGGATGATGATGGCCCATTGTGACATGCGCAGTGTTCTTTCCATTATCCTTGGATGATGATGGCCCATTGTGACATGTGCAGTGTTCTATCCATTATCCATGGATGATGATTGCCCATTGTGACACGCACAGTGTTCTATCCCTTATCCCTGGATGATGATGGCCAATTGTGACATGCACCATGTTCTATCCATTATCTCTGGATGATGATGGCCCATTGTGACATGCACCATGTTCTATCCATTAACCCTGGATGATGATGGCCCATTGTGACATGCACCATGTTCTCTCCATTATCCCTGGATGTTGATGGCCCATTCTATCCATTATCCCTGGATGTTGATGGCCCATTGTGACATGTGCAGTGTTCTATCCATTATCCCTGGATGATGATGGCCCATTGTGACATGCGCAGTGTTCTATCCATTATCCTTGGATGATGATGGCCCATTGTGACATGTGCAGTGTTCTATCCATTATCCATGGATGATGATGGCCCATTGTGACATTCACCATGTTCTATCCATTATCCCTGGATGATGATGGCCCATTGTGACATGCACCATGTTCTCACCATTATCCCTGGATGTTGATGGCCCATTCTATCCATTATACCTGGATGATGATGGCCCATTGTGACATGTGCAGTGTTCTATCCATTATCCCTGGATGTTGATGGCCCATTGTGACACGCACAGTGTTCTATCCATTATCAATGGATGATGATGGCCCACTGTGACATGCACCATGTTCTCTCCATTATCCCTGGATGTTGATGGCCCATTCTATCCATTTTCCCTGGATGATGATGGCCCATTGTGACATGTGCAGTGTTCTATCCATTATCCCTGGATGATGATGGCCCATTGTGACATGTGCAGTGTTCTATCCATTATCCATGGATGATGATGGTCCATTGTGACACGCACAGTGTTCTATCCATTATCCCTGGATGATGATGGCCCATTGTGACATGCGCAGTGTTCTATCCATTATCCTTGGATGATGATGGCCCATTGTGACATGTGCAGTGTTCTATCCATTATCCATGGATGATGATGGCCCATTGTGACATGCACCATGTTCTATCCATTATCCCTGGATGATGATGGCCCATTGTGACATGCGCAGTGTTCTATCCATTATCCCTGGATGATGATGGCCCATTGTGACATGCACCAGTGTTCTATCCATTATCCCTGGATGATGATGGCCCATTGTGACATGTGCAGTGTTCTATCCATTATCCCTGGATGATGATGGCCCATTGTGACATGTGCAGTGTTCTATCCATTATCCCTGGATGATGATGGCCCATTGTGACATGCACCATGTTCTATCCATTATCCCTGGATGATGATGGCCCATTGTGACATGTGCAGTGTTCTATCCATTATCCCTGGATGATGATGGCCCATTGTGACATGCACAGTGTTCTATCCATTATCCCTGGATGATGATGGCCCATTGTGACATGCGCAGTGTTCTATCCATTATCCCTGGATGATGATGGCCCATTGTGACATGCGCAGTGTTCTATCCATTATCCCTGGATGATGATGGCCCATTGTGACATGCGCAGTGTTCTATCCATTATCCCTGGATGATGATGGCCCATTGTGACACGCACAGTGTTCTATCCCTTATCCTTGGATGATGATGGCCCATTGTGACATGCGCAGTGTTCTATCCATTATCCCTGGATGATGATGGCCCATTGTGACATGCACCATGTTCTCTCCATTATCCCTGGATGATGATGGCCCATTGTGACATACACCATGTTCTATCCATTATCTCTGGATGATGATGGCCCATTGTGACATGCACCATGTTCTATCCATTATCCCTGGATGATGATGGCCCATTGTGACATGCACCATGTTCTCTCCATTTTCCCTGGATGTTGATGGCCCATGTCTATCTATTATCCCTGGATGATGATGGCCCATTGTGACATGTGCAGTGTTCTATCCATTATCCCTGGATGATGATGGCCCATTGTGACACGCACAGTGTTTTATCCATTATCCCTGGATGATGATGGCCCATTGTAACATGTGCAGTGTTCTATCCATTATCCATGGATGATGATGGCCCATTGTGACACGCACAGTGTTCTATCCCTTATCCCTGGGTGATGATGGCCCATTGTGACATGTGCAGTGTTCTATCCATTATCCCTGGATGATGATGGCCCATTGTGACATGCGCAGTGTTCTATCCATTATCCTTGGATGATGATGGCCCATTGTGACATGTGCAGTGTTCTATCCATTATCCCTGGATGATGATGGCCCATTGTGACATGCACCATGTTCTGTCCATTATCCCTGGATGATGATGGCCCATTGTGACACGCACAGTGTTCTATCCCTTATCCCTGGATGATGATGGCCCATTGTGACATGCACAGTGTTCTATCCATTATCCTTGGATGATGATGGCCCATTGTGACACGCACAGTGTTCTATCCATTATCCCTGGATGATGATAGCCCATTGTGACATGCGCAGTGTTCTATCCATTATCCCTGGATGATGATGGCCCATTGTGACATGCACCATGTTCTCTCCATTATCCCTGGATGTTGATGGCCCATTCTATCCATTATCCCTGGATGATGATGGCCCATTGTGACATGTGCAGTGTTCTATCCATTATCCCTGGATGATGATGGCCCATTGTGACATCTGCAGTGTTCTATCTATTATCCATGGATGATGATGGTCCATTGTGACACGCACAGTGTTTTATCCATTATCCATGGATGATGATGGCCCATTGTGACATGCACCATGTTCTATCCATTATCCCTGGATGACGATGTCCCATTGTAACATGTGCAGTGTTCTATCCCTTATCCCTGGGTGATGATGGCCCATTATGACATGCCCAGTGTTCTATCCATTATCCCTGAATGATGATGGCCCATTGTGATATGCACCATGTTCTCTCCATTATCCCTGGATGATGATGGCCCATTGTGACATGCACAGTGTTCTATCCATTATCCATGGATGATGATGGCCCATTGTGACACGCACAGTTTTCTATCCCTTATCCTTGGGTGATGATGGCCCATTGTGACATGCGCAGTGTTCTATCCATTATCCCTGGATGATGATGGCCCATTGTGACATGCACCATGTTCTCTCCATTATCCCTGGATGATGATGGCCCATGGTGACATGTGCAGTGTTCTATCCATTATCCCTGGATGATGATGGCCCATTGTGACATGTGCAGTGTTCTATCTCTTATCCTTGGGTGATGATGGCCCATTGTGACATGCACCATGTTCAATCTATTATCCCTGGATGATGATGGCCCATTGTGACATGTGCAGTGTTCTATCCATTATCCATGGATGATGATGGCCCATTGTGACACGCACAGTGTTCTATCCCTTATCCCTGGATGATGATGGCCCGTTGTGACATGCGCAGTGTTCTATCCATTATCCTTGGATGATGATGGCCCATTGTGACATGTGCAGTGTTCTATCCATTATCCATGGATGATGATGGCCCATTGTGACACGCACAGTGTTCTATCCCTTATCCTTGGGTGATGATGGCCCATTGTGACATGCGCAGTGTTCTATCCATTATCCCTGGATGATGATGGCCCATTGTGACATGCACCATGTTCTCTCCATTATCCCTGGATGATGATGGCCCATTGTGACATGCACCATGTTCTATCCATTATCTCTGGATGATGATGGCCCATTGTGACATGCACCATGTTCTATCCATTATCCCTGGATGATGATGGCCCATTGTGACATGCACCATGTTCTCTCCATTTTCCCTGGATGATGATGGCCCATTCTATCCATTATCCCTGGATGATGATGGCCCATTGTGACATGTGCAGTGTTCTATCCATTATCCCTGGATGATGATGGCCCATTGTGACACGCACAGTGTTTTATCCATTATCCCTGGATGATGATGGCCCATTGTAACATGTGCAGTGTTCTATCCATTATCCATGGATGATGATGGCCCATTGTGACACGCACAGTGTTCTATCCCTTATCCCTGGGTTATGATGGCCCATTGTGACATGTGCAGTGTTCTATCCATTATCCCTGGATGATGATGGCCCATTGTGACATGCACAGTGTTCTATCCATTATCCTTGGATGATGATGGCCCATTGTGACATGCACAGTGTTCTATCCATTATCCCTGGATGATGATGGCCCATTGTGACATGCGCAGTGTTCTATCCATTATCCCTGGATGATGATGGCCCATTGTGACACGCACAGTGTTCTATCCCTTATCCCTGGATGATGATGGCCCATTGTGACATGCGCAGTGTTCTATCCATTATCCCTGGATGATGATGGCCCATTGTGACATGCACCATGTTCTCTCCATTATCCCTGGATGATGATGGCCCATTGTGACATGCGCAGTGTTCTATCCATTATCCCTGGATGATGATGGCCCATTGTGACATGCACCAGTGTTCTATCCATTATCCCTGGATGATGATGGCCCATTGTGACATGCGCAGTGTTCTATCCATTATCCCTGGATGATGATGGCCCATTGTGACATGCACAGTGTTCTATCCATTATCCCTGGATGATGATGGCCCATTGTGACATGTGCAGTGTTCTATCCATTATCCCTGGATGATGATGGCCCATTGTGACATGCGCAGTGTTCTATCCCTTATCCCTGGATGATGATGGCCCATTGTGACATGCGCAGTGTTCTATCCATTATCCCTGGATGATGATGGCCCATTGTGACATGTGCAGTGTTCTATCCATTATCCCTGGATGATGATGGCCCATTGTGACATGCACAGTGTTCTATCCATTATCCCTGGATGATGATGGCCCATTGTGACATGTGCAGTGTTCTATCCATTATCCCTGGATGATGATGGCCCATTGTGACATGCACCAGTGTTCTATCCATTATCCCTGGATGATGATGGCCCATTGTGACATGCACAGTGTTCTATCCATTATCCCTGGATGATGATGGCCCATTGTGACATGCGCAGTGTTCTATCCATTATCCTTGGATGATGATGGCCCATTGTGACATGCACAGTGTTCTATCCATTATCCCTGGATGATGATGGCCCATTGTGACATGCACCATGTTCTATCCATTATCCCTGGATGATGATGGCCCATTGTGACATGCGCAGTGTTCTATCCATTATCCCTGGATGATGATGGCCCATTGTGACATGCACCATGTTCTCTCCATTATCCCTGGATGTTGATGGCCCATTCTATCCATTATCCCTGGATGATGATGGCCCATTGTGACATGTGCAGTGTTCTATCCATTATCCCTGGATGATGATGGCCCATTGTGACATGTGCAGTGTTCTATCCATTATCCCTGGATGATGATGGCCCATTGTGACATGCACAGTGTTCTATCCATTATCCCTGGATGATGATGGCCCATTGTGACATGCACAGTGTTCTATCCATTATCCCTGGATGATGATGGCCCATTGTGACATGTGCAGTGTTCTATCCATTATCCCTGGATGATGATGGCCCATTGTGACATGCGCAGTGTTCTATCCATTATCCATGGATGATGATGGCCCATTGTGACATGCGCAGTGTTCTATCCATTATCCCTGGATGATGATGGCCCATTGTGACATGCACCAGTGTTCTATCCATTATCCCTGGATGATGATGGCCCATTGTGACATGCACAGTGTTCTATCCATTATCCCTGGATGATGATGGCCCATTGTGACATGCACAGTGTTCTATCCATTATCCTTGGATGATGATGGCCCATTGTGACATGCGCAGTGTTCTATCCATTATCCATGGATGATGATGGCCCATTGTGACATGCACCATGTTCTATCCATTATCCCTGGATGATGATGGCCCATTGTGACATGCGCAGTGTTCTATCCATTATCCCTGGATGATGATGGCCCATTGTGACATGCACCAGTGTTCTATCCATTATCCCTGGATGATGATGGCCCATTGTGACATGCACAGTGTTCTATCCATTATCCCTGGATGATGATGGCCCATTGTGACATGTGCAGTGTTCTATCCATTATCCCTGGATGATGATGGCCCATTGTGACATGCTGCAGTGTTCTATCCATTATCCATGGATGATGATGGCCCATTGTGACATGCACCAGTGTTCTATCCATTATCCCTGGATGTTGATGGCCCATTCTATCCATTATCCCTGGATGATGATGGCCCATTGTGACATGCAGCAGTGCTCTATCCATTATCCCTGGATGATGATGGCCCATTGTGACATGTGCAGTGTTCTATCCATTATCCATGGATGATGATGGCCCATTGTGACATGCACAGTGTTCTATCCATTATCCCTGGATGATGATGGCCCATTGTGACATGTGCAGTGTTCTATCCATTATCCATGGATGATGATGGCCCATTGTGACATGCACAGTGTTCAATCCATTATCCCTGGATGATGATGGCCCATTGTGACATGTGCAGTGTTCTATCCATTATCCATGGATGATGATGGCCCATTGTGACATGCACCATGTTCAATCTATTATCCCTGGATGATGATGGCCCATTGTGACATGTGCAGTGTTCTATCCATTATCCATGGATGATGATGGCCTATTGTGACACGCACCGTGTTCTATCCCTTATCCCTGGATGATGATGGCCCATTGTGACATGCGCAGTGCTCTATCCATTATCCTTGGTTGATGATGGCCCATTGTGACATGTGCAGTGTTCTATCCATTATCCATGGATGATGGCCCATTGTGACACGCTCAGTGTTCTATCCCTTATCCCTTGATGATGATGGCCAATTTTGACATGCACCATGTTCTATCCATTATCTCTGGATGATGATGGCCCATTGTGACATGCACCATGTTCTATCCAATATCCCTGGATGATGATGGCCCATTGTGACATGCACCATGTTCTCTCCATTATCCCTGGATGTTGATGGCCCATTCTATCCATTATCCCTGGATGATGATGGCCCATTGTGACATGTGCAGTGTTCTATCCATTATCCCTGGATGATGATGGCCCATTGTGACATGTGCAGTGTTCTATCCATTATCCATGGATGATGATGGTCCATTGTGACACGCACAGTGTTTTATCCATTATCCCTGGATGATGATGGCCCATTGTGACATGCGCAGTGTTCTATTCATTATCCTTGGATGATGATGGCCCATTGTGACATGTGCAGTGTTCTATCCATTATCCATGGATGATGATGGCCCATTATGACATGCACCATGCTCTATCCATTATCCCTGGATGATGATGGCCCATTGTAACATGTGCAGTGTTCTATCCATTATCCATGGATGATGATGGCCCATTGTGACACGCACAGTGTTCTATCCCTTATCCCTGGGTGATGATGGCCCATTGTGACATGCGTAGTGTTCTATCCATTATTCCTGGATGATGATGGCCAATTGTGACAAGCACCATGTTCTATCCATTATCCCTGGATGATGATGGCCCATTGTGACATGCGCAGTGTTCTATCCATTATCCTTGGATGATGATGGCCCATTGTGACATGTGCAGTGTTCTATCCATTATCCATGGATGATGATGGCCCATTGTGACACGCACAGTGTTCTATCCCTTATCCCTGGATGATGATGGCCAATTGTGACATGCACCATGTTCTATCCATTATCTCTGGATGATGATGGCCCATTGTGACATGCACCATGTTCTCTCCATTATCCCTGGATGTTGATGGCCCATTCTATCCCTTATCCCTGGGTGATGATGGCCCATTGTGACATGCGTAGTGTTCTATCCATTATTCCTGGATGATGATGGCCAATTGTGACATGTGCAGTGTTCTATCCATTATCCATGGATGATGATGGCCCATTGTGACATGCACAGTGTTTTATCCATTATCCCTGGATGATGATGGCCCATTGTGACATGCGCAGTGTTCTATCCATTATCCTTGGATGATGATGGCCCATTGTGACATGTGCAGTGTTCTATCCATTATCCATGGATGATGATGGCCCATTGTGACATGCACCATGTTCTATCCATTATCCCTGGATGATGATGGCCCATTGTAACATGTGCAGTGTTCTATCCATTATCCATGGATGATGATGGCCCATTGTGACATGCACAGTGTTCTATCCATTATCCCTGGATGATGATGGCCCATTGTGACATGCGCAGTGTTCTATCCATTATCCATGGATGATGATGGTCCATTGTGACATGCACCAGTGTTCTATCCATTATCCCTGGATGATGATGGCCCATTGTGACATGCGCAGTGTTCTATCCATTATCCTTGGATGATGATGGCCCATTGTGACATGTGCAGTGTTCTATCCATTATCCATGGATGATGATGGCCCATTGTGACATGCACAGTGTTCTATCCATTATCCCTGGATGATGATGGCCCATTGTGACATGCGCAGTGTTCTATCCATTATCTCATGGATGATGATGGCCCATTGTGACATGCACCAGTGTTCTATCCATTATCCCTGGATGATGATGGCCCATTGTGACATGCACCATGTTCTCTCCATTATCCCTGGATGTTGATGGCCCATTCTATCCATTATCCCTGGATGATGATGGCCCATTGTGACATGTGCAGTGTTCTATCCATTATCCCTGGATGATGATGGCCCATTGTGATATGTGCAGTGTTCTATCCATTATCCCTGGATGATGATGGCCCATTGTGACATGTGCAGTGTTCTATCCATTATCCATGGATGATGATGGCCCATTGTGACATGCACAGTGTTCTATCCATTATCCCTGGATGATGATGGCCCATTGTGACATGCGCAGTGTTCTATCCATTATCCATGGATGATGATGGCCCATTGTGACATGTGCAGTGTTCTATCCATTATCCATGGATGATGATGGCCCATTGTGACATGCACCAGTGTTCTATCCATTATCCCTGGATGATGATGGCCCATTGTGACATGTGCAGTGTTCTATCCATTATCCATGGATGATGATGGCCCATTGTGACATGTGCAGTGTTCTATCCATTATCCATGGATGATGATGGCCCATTGTGACATGCGCAGTGTTCTATCCATTATCCTTGGATGATGATGGCCCATTGTGACATGTGCAGTGTTCTATCCATTATCCATGGATGATGATGGCCCATTGTGACACGCACAGTGTTCTATCCCTTATCCCTGGGTGATGATGGCCCATTGTGACATGCGTAGTGTTCTATAAATTATCCCTGGATGATGATGGCCCATTGTGACATGCACCATGTTCTCTCCATTATCCCTGGATGATGATGGCCCATTGTGACATGTGCAGTGTTCTATCCATTATCCCTGGATGTTGATGGCCCATTCTATCCATTATCTCTGGATGATGGTGGCCCATTGTGACATGTGCAGTGTTCTATCCATTATCCCTGGATGATGATGGCCCATTGTGACATATGCAGTGTTCTATCCATTATCCATGGATGATGATGGTCCATTGTGACATGCGCAGTGTTCTATCCATTATCCTTGGATGATGATGGCCCATTGTGACATGTGCTGTGTTCTATCCATTATCCATGGATGATGATGCCCCATTGTGACATGCACAGTGTTCTATCCATTATCCATGGATGATGATGGCCCATTGTGACATGTGCAGTGTTCTATCCATTATCCATGGATGATGATGGCCCATTGTGACACGCACAGTGTTCTATCCCTTATCCCTGGATGATGATGGCCAATTGTGACATGCACCATATTCTATCCATTATCTCTGGATGATGATGGCCCATTGTGACATGCACCATGTTCTGTCCATTATACCTGGATGATGATGGCCCATTGTGACATGCACCATGTTCTCTCCATTATCCCTGGATGTTGATGGCCCATTCTATCCATTATCCCTGGATGATGATGGCCCATTGTGACATGTGCAGTGTTCTATCCATTATCCCTGGATGATGATGGATCATTTTGACATGTGCAGTGTTCTATCCATTATCCATGGATGATGATGGTCCATTGTGACACGCACAGTGTTTTATCCATTATCCCTGGATGATGATGGCCCATTGTGACATGCGCAGTGTTCTATCCTTTATCCTTGGATGATGATGGCCCATTGTGACATGTGCAGTGTTCTATCCATTATCCATGGATGATGATGGCCCATTGTGACATGCACCAGTGTTCTATCCATTATCCCTGGATGATGATGGCCCATTGTGACATGCACAGTGTTCTATCCATTATCCCTGGATGATGATAGCCCATTGTGACATGTGCAGTGTTCTATCCATTATCCATGGATGATGATGGCCCATTGTGACATGCACAGTGTTCTATCCCTTATCCCTGGATGATGATGGCCCATTGTGACATGCACAGTGTTCTATCCATTATCCTTGGATGATGATGGCCCATTGTGACATGTGCAGTGTTCTATCCATTATCCATGGATGATGATGGCCCATTGTGACATGTGCAGTGTTCTATCCATTATCCATGGATGATGATGGCCCATTGTGACATGCACAGTGTTCTATCCATTATCCCTGGATGATGATGGCCCATTGTGACATGCGCAGTGTTCTATCCATTATCCCTGGATGATGATGGCCCATTGTGACATGTGCAGTGTTCTATCCATTATCCCTGGATGATGATGGCCCATTGTGACATGTGCAGTGTTCTATCCATTATCCATGGATGATGATGGCCCATTGTGACACGCACAGTGTTCTATCCATTATCCCTGGATGATGATGGCCCATTGTGACATGCGCAGTGTTCTATCCATTATCCCTGGATGATGATGGCCCATTGTGACATGTGCAGTGTTCTATCCATTATCCCTGGATGATGATGGCCCATTGTGACATGTGCAGTGTTCTATCCATTATCCATGGATGATGATGGCCCATTGTGACATGCACCATGTTCTATCCATTATCCCTGGATGATGATGGCCCATTGTGACATGTGCAGTGTTCTATCCATTATCCATGGATGATGATGGCCCATTGTGACACGCACAGTGTTCTATCCCTTATCCCTGGGTGATGATGGCCCATTGTGACATGCGCAGTGTTCTATCCATTATCCCTGGATGATGATGGCCCATTGTGACATGCACCATGTTCTCTCCATTATCCCTGGATGATGATGGCCCATTGTGACATGTGCAGTGTTCTATCCATTATCCCTGGATGATGATGGCCCATTGTGACATGTGTAGTGTTCTATCCATTATCCATGGATGATGATGGCCCATTGTGACATGCACCATGTTCAATCTATTATCCCTGGATGATGATGGCCCATTGTGACATGTGCAGTGTTCTATCCATTATCCATGGATGATGATGGCCCATTGTGACACGCACAGTGTTCTATCCCTTATCCCTGGATGATGATGGCCCATTGTGACATGCGCAGTGTTCTATCCATTATCCTTGGATGATGATGGCCCATTGTGACATGTGCAGTGTTCTATCCATTATCCATGGATGATGATGGCCCATTGTGACACGCACAGTGTTCTATCCCTTATCCCTGGATGATGATGGCCCATTGTGACATGCACCATGTTCTATCCATTATCCCTGGATGATGATGGCCCATTGTGACATGCGCCAGTGTTCTATCCATTATCCCTGGATGATGATGGCCCATTGTGACATGTGCAGTGTTCTATCCATTATCCATGGATGATGATGGCCCATTGTGACATGCACCAGTGTTCTATCCATTATCCCTGGATGATGATGGCCCATTGTGACATGCACCAGTGTTCTATCCATTATCCATGGATGATGATGGCCCATTGTGACATGCACCATGTTCTCTCCATTATCCCTGGATGTTGATTGTGACTGCCATGTCTATCCATTATCCCTGGATGATGATGGCCCATTGTGACATGTGCAGTGTTCTATCCATTATCCCTGGATGATGATGGCCCATTGTAACATGTGCAGTGTTCTATCCATTATCCATGGATGATGATGGCCCATTGTGACACACACAGTGTTCTATCCCTTATCCCTGGATGATGATGGCCCATTGTGACATGCGTAGTGTTCTATCCATTATCCCTGGATGATGATGGCCCATTGTGACATTTGCAGTGTTCTATCCATTATCCATGGATGTTGATGGCCCATTGTGACATGCACCATGTTCTATCCATTATCCCTGGATGATGATGGCCCATTGTGACATGTGCTGTGTTCTATCCATTATCCATGGATGATGATGGCCCATTGTGACACGCACAGTGTTCTATCCCTTATCCCTGGATGATGATGGCCCATTGTGATATGCGCAGTGTTCTATCCCTTATCCCTGGATGATGATGGCCCATTGTGACATGCGCAGTGTTCTATCCATTATCCTTGGATGATGATGGCCCATTGTGACACGCACAGTGTTCTATCCATTATCCCTGGATGATGATGACCCAGTATGACATGCAACATGTTCTATCCCTTATCCCTGGATGATGATGGCCCATTGTGACATGTGCAGTGTTCTATCCATTATCCATGGATGATGATGGCCCATTGTGACACGCACAGTGTTCTATCCCTTATCCCTGGATGATGATGGCCCATTGTGACATGCGCAGTGTTCTATCCATTATCCTTGGATGATGATGGCCCATTGTGACATGTGCAGTGTTCTATCCATTATCCATGGATGATGATGGCCCATTGTGACATGTGCAGTGTTCTATCCATTATCCATGGATGATGATGGCCCATTGTGACACGCACAGTGTTCTATCCCTTATCACTGGATGATGATGGCCAATTGTGACATGCACCATGTTCTATCCATTATCTCTGGATGATGATGGCCCATTGTGACATGCACCATGTTCTGTCCATTATCCATGGATGATGATGGCCCATTGTGACATGCACCATGTTCTCTCCATTATCCCTGGATTTTGATGGCCCATTCTATCCATTATCCCTGGATGATGATGGTCCATTGTGACACGCACAGTGTTTTATCCATTATCCCTGGATGATGATGGCCCATTGTGACATGCGCAGTGTTCTATCCATTATCCTTGGATGATGATGGCCCATTGTGACATGTGCAGTGTTCTATCCATTATCCATGGATGATGATGGCCCATTGTGACATGCACCATGCTCTATCCATTATCCCTGGATGATGATGGCCCATTGTAACATGTGCAGTTTTCTATCCATTATCCATGGATGATGATGGCCCATTGTGACACGCACAGTGTTCTATCCCTTATCCCTGGGTGATGATGGCCCATTGTGACATGCACCATGTTCTCTCCATTATCCCTGGATGATGATGGCCCATTGTGACATGTGCAGTGTTCTATCCATTATCCCTGGATGTTGATGGCCAATTCTATCCATTATCCATGGATGATGATGGCCCATTGTGACATGTGCAGTGTTCTATCCATTATCCCTGGATGATGATGGCCCATTGTGACATGCACCATGTTCTCTCCATTATCCCTGGATGATGATGGCCCATTGTGACATGTGCAGTGTTCTATCCATTATCCCTGGATGATGATGGCCCATTGTGACATGTGTAGTGTTCTATTCATTATCCCTGGATGATGATGGCCCATTGTGACATGTGCAGTGTTCTATCCATTATCCATGGATGATGATGGCCCATTGTGACACGCACAGTGTTCTATCCCTTATCCCTGGATGATGATGGCCCATTGTGACATGCGCAGTGTTCTTTCCATTATCCTTGGATGATGATGGCCCATTGTGACATGTGCAGTGTTCTTTCCATTATCCATGGATGATGATTGCCCATTGTGACACGCACAGTGTTCTATCCCTTATCCCTGGATGATGGCCAATTGTGACATGCACCATGTTCTATCCATTATCTCTGGATGATGATGGCCCATTGTGACATGCACCATGTTCTATCCATTAACCCTGGATGATGATGGCCCATTGTGACATGCACCATGTTCTCTCCATTATCCCTGGATGTTGATGGCCCATTCTATCCATTATCCCTGGATGATGATGGCCCATTGTGACATGTGCAGTGTTCTATCCATTATCCCTGGATGATGATGGCCCATTGTGACATGCGCAGTGTTCTATCCATTATCCTTGGATGATGATGGCCCATTGTGACATGTGCAGTGTTCTATCCATTATCCATGGATGATGATGGCCCATTGTGACATGCACCATGTTCTATCCATTATCCCTGGATGATGATGGCCCATTGTGACATGCACCATGTTCTCTCCATTATCCCTGGATGATGATGGCCCATTGTGACATGTGCAGTGTTCTATCCATTATCCCTGGATGATGATGGCCCATTGTGACATGTGCAGTGTTCTATCCATTATCCATGGATGATGATGGCCCATTGTGACATGCACCATGTTCAATCTATTATCCCTGGATGATGATGGCCCATTGTGACATGTGCAGTGTTCTATCCATTATCCATGGATGATGATGGCCCATTGTGACACGCACAGTGTTCTATCCCTTATCCCTGGATGATGATGGCCCATTGTGACATGCGCAGTGTTCTATCCATTATCCTTGGATGATGATGGCCCATTGTGACATGTGCAGTGTTCTATCCATTATCCATGGATGATGATGGCCCATTGTGACACGCACAGTGTTCTATCCCTTATCCTTGGGTGATGATGGCCCATTGTGACATGCGCAGTGTTCTATCCATTATCCCTGGATGATGATGGCCCATTGTGACATGCACCATGTTCTCTCCATTATCCCTGGATGATGATGGCCCATTGTGACATACACCATGTTCTATCCATTATCTCTGGATGATGATGGCCCATTGTGACATGCACCATGTTCTATCCATTATCCCTGGATGATGATGGCCCATTGTGACATGCACCATGTTCTCTCCATTTTCCCTGGATGTTGATGGCCCATTCTATCTATTATCCCTGGATGATGATGGCCCATTGTGACATGTGCAGTGTTCTATCCATTATCCCTGGATGATGATGGCCCATTGTGACACGCACAGTGTTTTATCCATTATCCCTGGATGATGATGGCCCATTGTAACATGTGCAGTGTTCTATCCATTATCCATGGATGATGATGGCCCATTGTGACACGCACAGTGTTCTATCCCTTATCCCTGGGTTATGATGGCCCATTGTGACATGTGCAGTGTTCTATCCATTATCCCTGGATGATGATGGCCCATTGTGACATGCGCAGTGTTCTATCCATTATCCTTGGATGATGATGGCCCATTGTGACATGAGCAGTGTTCTATCCATTATCCCTGGATGATGATGGCCCATTGTGACATGCACCATGTTCTGTCCATTATCCCTGGATGATGATGGCCCATTGTGACACGCACAGTGTTCTATCCCTTATCCCTGGATGATGATGGCCCATTGTGACATGCACAGTGTTCTATCCATTATCCTTGGATGATGATGGCCCATTGTGACACGCACAGTGTTCTATCCATTATCCCTGGATGATGATAGCCCATTGTGACATGCGCAGTGTTCTTTCCATTATCCCTGGATGATGATGGCCCATTGTGACATGCACCATGTTCTCTCCATTATCCCTGGATGTTGATGGCCCATTCTATCCATTATCCCTGGATGATGATGGCCCATTGTGACATGTGCAGTGTTCTATCCATTATCCCTGGATGATGATGGCCCATTGTGACATCTGCAGTGTTCTATCTATTA
>JAKVIS010001400.1:0-34468 GCA_033119425.1 Bufotes viridis
GTGTTATCCAGCCACTGTATGGAGGTGTTATCCAGTCACTGTATGGAGGTGTTATCCAATCACTGTATGGAGGTGTTATCCAGTCACTGTATGGAGGTGTTATCCAATCACTGTATTGTAGTGTTATCTAGTCACTGTATGGTGGTGTTATTCAGTCACTTTAAGGAGGTGTTATTCAGTAACTATATGGCAGTGTTATTTAGTCAACGTATGAAGGTATTATGTAGTCCCTGTGTTCTGTGCTGTTTTCTGTATATAGATTCCAGAATATTGTGCTCCATCTGTATTTAACAGTTCAGCACATGAGTCTAGTTGAGTGTAATCCTCATGACTGACCACCAGGACCTTGCCCAGCTCTAGACTGCAATGGCTAATGCCACTCTCATTGTTTATCTTATCGTTTTTTACTATTTATAAATGTCACCATAATCACTGAGAATGAGGAGAAATCTGCCTTTAATGGGGTGTGTATTCAGACTTAGCACCTGGGACAGCAGATCCCTGAGTGTGTTCACCGCTGTCACCTCCCAGGATTATCTGCAACTAGAGAAAGAAAAGCCGCGAGAAGAGAGAATTATTGAGCGCTGATCAGTGTCCTCCGCTGTGAGGGACGGAGATGCATCCAGCCGGCCTCACATCACTTGACCTTGATGCACTGTGGTCTACAATTTTTGATGCAGCATTTCTTGTGTCCTTTACAATCCTTGTCCACTTTACAGTCTCCAGTTTGTATTGGCCCTGTGCAAGTCAGTGGTGGGCATGATCCAGATTCCTCTGGAGAAAAATGGTCATTTAATTAAACTTGCAGAAGTAACTATAGAAAGACAAGTCACAAAAAGAAACACTACCTATACTTAGTGACTGGAATAGTGGCATCAATGATAATGGCAGAATGATAAATGCAGCTCTGGAGTATACCACTGGATGTAATTCAGGATCAGTACAGGATAAGTAATGTAATTTATGTACACAGTGACTGCACCAGCAGAATAGTGAGTGCAGCTCTGGAGTATAATACAGAATGTAACTCAGGATCAGTAAACGATAAGCTGTCGCCAGTGAAGCTGAATATACCTCTGAGATGTGTTTGTGTGAAAGCAGACTTTGTCAGACTCCTACACCAGGTGCCAAATACTGTCTAATAATCTGCTCCATCTACATGTTGAGTTTGGTTTCTATTGAACTCACCAATGATGGGATCCTTGCAACTTTTAATGCATCCATCTAAGCAACACTTCTGGTTTCGACGACAGTCGTTGTCATCCTTGCATCCCCCAGGAGGAATTGGATCGATGCACAATGGTATTGTAGTTGGTGGGCATCTTCCAGGTTTCACTGTAATTAAGGAGGATGATGTGTCACAAACATTTCATGCAGGTTTTGGCCACTTATTAACCAGGATTAAAAATTGAGTAATATAAGCTATCAGCACAATGGTCAGATTGTCCTATCTATAACTGGCTTTTTCTTGGTGGAAAGATTTTCCTTCTATGTACAGAACTGTCCTCTCAGGAAGGATCAGAGGTATAACAATAAAACCAAATCCTGAAGATCATGCTGTTTATATTTAGAGTCGTAGATGGTCCATAGCTCTGTCCTTTTGATTCCCATCATACATTGAACCCTCACTCTACAATGAAGGTGCTGGTCAGAATGTAATTCTTAGTTTTCTTGTCTTAGTTTGGATTGTACATACTGTGGAGCAATGACTCATTCTGTATATAGAGGTAAATAATTAGATCTT
The DNA here is from genome assembly GCA_033119425.1 of Bufotes viridis. Classification (NCBI taxonomy): domain Eukaryota; kingdom Metazoa; phylum Chordata; class Amphibia; order Anura; family Bufonidae; genus Bufotes; species Bufotes viridis. The sequence goes on from JAKVIS010001400.1 coordinate 1,745, forward strand.
CTAAAACCTCGTGTTGATTGTTACTTCTCCACTGAGTTAATTGTATTTGGACTTGAATGTATTAGCAGATGTCCTCCACCAGGACACTGACATCTACACCTGCATGTATGCTCAACTAGTATATGTCTCCACACATCTACCCTCTCCATTTAACCTTTAACAGGTTGTTGTCATCTCAGTCTTCTCTAGTTCTCATGTGAGAACGAACATGTGAGAAGACATACGGTACTGAGAAACATTAACCATGAAGTAGAACAGGTTTTCTATCTGTAAAGGACTCAACATGTTAGTGCTTTACAAGGAGTGAATATTGACTTCAACGGCTAGGTGCGATGTTGCAGTTTCCATGTGGCACCAGTGTAATAGATCTGCACACCTGCTGTGAGGTTCTCTTGTAGATGACAGCTGATTCATTTGGGTCCAGTTTGTTTGAGCTCCTTCTAACATAAAGGTATTGTCCAAAGCATACAACCCCCTTTGTGGGCAGTCAAAGAATAAAAGGTTTGTCCAGGAGGGAAAATTCATTGAAAAAAGGCTCAGATTGGGATTAAAAACCCCACGCTACTCTTACCCTTATCTGAGCCATCTGGTGGCTGCATCCTGGTCCACTTTTTAAACAAAAAAAAAAAAAGCCTAGCGATGCTTGCTTGATGGCTGAGGTGGATCAACACTGTTTGAAGTAATTGGATGAGCAGGCATCTCTAGTCATTTCTCAGCATAGTGACATCAGACCAGTCGGAGGATTGCAAGAATGAACCCTCCCACTTACAACCATTTCAATCTGTATGTCTAACGTCCATTAAAGGGCTTGTATGCTTTAAAAAATACCGTTTTGTTGAAAGGGTCACAAGATAATCACAGAATATTAATCAGCTGTGGCATACCCATTTCCCCAACCCCAGTGCTCTCCTGCCCTACAGATGGGAGCCCTTCTTCTGCCATCTGCTTTTCCTCTTTTTCCATATTCTCTAATATCAATGAGAATATGTCATTGAGGGAGGTGAGAGAAGAAGCTGTCACGTGAAACGTGCGCCGACGAGTGCGCCTTCTGCTTGACTGGGTGTATGCGGCTGAGGTAAGCACTAGTTGCAAGTGTTTTTCCACCGTGGGAATGACTATTTGATCGTCAGGTAGATCGTGTCTAGTCCCATATAGACGGGTTAGTCTTTTAGGACGGAATAGGTCTGATCACCAAAGGGTTACTAATAGTGCACCACTGGTTAAGGATCTACACTGTGCTGCGTTTATGTGGCAAAGCAAGTTGTATGGCGCATATTTTCTTGTTTCTCCTCTTATTTATGGTAATTAATGTGTATTTTAAAGGATATTTAATAAAGATTGATATTTTTCACAAGAGATTGGTGTACCTTAGTGTTATACATGATGTAGGAATAAGTAAATGTAGGAATAAATAAATAAAACTGAAGCAGGATACGTTTTCCTGCACTCTCCCTGCACTCTCCCTGCACTCTCCCTGCACTCTCCCTGCACTCTCCCTGCACTCTCCCTCTCCAATATTCTTCAAATAATCATTTTCAGCAACACTTTACCTAGTGCATGAGCTCTTACCACATCTCTCCCTGTGAAATTACAGAAGATGGATTTCTGCGGATTGGCTGGCTGCACTGCATTATGGGTAATCTTGCATTCCTGGGCTAATTACTTTTACTTTGTAACTTGTAAAGCCACAATTTTAGGAAAAACTGGTTTGTTACCATGAAGAGCGAGGAAATTTAGATTTATTGCAAATCAAGTTTTCCAAAACTTCAGAACAAATTCCACTTTGAATGATTTGCTTTGCTCAACACTAATGATCAACATCCGTTTGTCAAAAATGTGCTCTGCTGGTCAGACTGGTCAGGCAAGTGGTAAAAGTTTCTCAGTATTAAGAAATCATTCCAGATCAAGCTATAAGAGATCCAAATGATAATCTATTAAATAATAAATGGTGGCGGCATATACATGTGGAGACATGAAGTCTTGAACAAATCAATAATAATAAAAAAACATGTTATTCTTGACTGTGATGATCAATATACATAGAGAAAAAGTAGAAAGAGGAAGAACAGCTAAGAGAAGGAGAAAACAATTGGGATCATGGCAAAGAAGACATTTTAAAAACATAGCAGGGCCAAGAGCGAGGGGTTGTATAAAATAAAGAAAAAGCTCCTTTTATATGTTTTGCAGCTTCACAGCCACATTCTGATCCCAGATACATAAGTGACACATGAACAATAAAGTCAAAACTCCTATGCTACATGCTAACTGAGGAATTGGTGTTCATTTTGATCAAAGGTATAAGCCCACTCACCATGCCAAGGTTGCCTCTAGGAGTGGGACCAACTTTAAATTTCGTGCGGCACCACAGCGTTGACCAAGCAGGTGGAGGGACCCAGCAGCGAAACAGCACCCCTGCTGCTTGACAATGTCAAACCTAGCACTGGGCCCCCCAAACCCACCTGGACAGCACCACAATGTACTCCAATACCTCAGTTAGCATGTAGCATAGGTGGCGGTACACATGTGCTAAGTAGTGCTGGCTCCTGCTGAGTAGCAGTTATGAGATTAAAGCATAGCATGTGGATGGGAGATCCAGTTCTTTTTCTTTCTTTTATTTTTTGCACAACTGATCCTTTAGTGTCCTATGGGTATTTTTGTGTCTGGTGGAATCAGTTTCACCACTAAGCCTTTTCCTATGCAGGCAACATTTCCCTATGCAGCTATGGACATCAGGTAGGAACCCAGCTTGTTTACAAGTGTTATCCAGTACAGGCAACTGAATTGTGTGAACCAGCCCTTAAATGCACTTAGAAAGCTTGTCTTTCATCCTTGTGACTCATCAGCATGCTTAGAAGGATTACCTGGTGGTGGGGGTTTGCCATAGTTGTCAGCTAAGGCTCCTGTGCAGCACAGAATTAGAAGAATTAGAGAGACTGTCACCGATGCCATATCTGCTGAGCAATGGAGATATGAACGATCCAGGTGAAGGACTCCCAATTTATAGAGATGAAGAAGGTAGGGAGGAGAAGATACAGGGCGAGACATACAGTACTCTTCCACAATCCTGGATTTCCCAATCTTTAGTATCATATAAAGACACCACTAATTAGGACTGACTAATAATTATTTATAGGAACCTCCTTATAACTTTGGTGGTGGAAGAACTTTCCTATTTATATCTACAAGACATTGGATATATAGTATATGAGATGTGAATGGAGCCAGTAATATTACCTGGCTTTCTGTTCATTGCATTTACTTCCCGTAATTCACATATAGATTTTTATTTAGAAACTGGAATCTTCTTTGTATGTGATGAGTGATGGGGTCTCTGAGCGAGGAACCTTAAGTTGGGGTGAGATTTAGAGACGCTTAGGGGTGAGATGGAGAGACATCTCAGGGCAATGTACTGGTCTATGTTGATGACCGTCATATACCCATTTATTGCGTGATGTGCAGCTGCACTGCATATGTGACAGGGAAATTAATATAGTTAATCCGTTTGTTAGTTAGGTGCATGTCATATACCAATTTATTGTGCAAAGTGCACCTGCACTGCATACCTGACAGGGAAATTGATATAGGTAATCAGTCTGTAAGTTAGGTGCACGTCATATACCCATTTATTGCATGAAATACACCTGCACTGCATATGTGACAGGGAAAATAATATAGTTAATCCGTCTGTTGGTTCAGTGGGTGACCATAAAGAATGAGGAGAGGATCAGATAAGGGATGCGACCCTGGTCGTGGTGCTGCTGGTTCTGTTAGAGCTCCTGTTGCAGGGAGAGGACGTGTTTGATCTGTGCCAGCTACACGCCCAAATGAAACACCTTCCTCAGGTGCACGTAGGTGACAGAACGTTCAGCGTTATTTTGTAGGCCCGAATACCGGTGTGCGAATAGTGAGTCCAGAACAAGTAAAGGTGGTAGTAGATTGAGTGGCTGAAAGTGCCTCCAGTTCCTACACATTGTCTCCCACCTGGTCCCCTGCTGAAAGATTTGGCACCTGCAGCCCATGGGCATCTGTCTTTTACCTCACCCTCTTTGCAAAGAAGCCAAGCAGTCTGAGCCCCAAGTCATACAGCAGTCTCGTTTGGATTTTGATGACTCTGCTGGCAGGGTTTCCCTGGGCCATACACCTAGCCCTGCCCCAAAAGTGGTAGAGATTGAGTGCACCGATGCCCAACCATTTATGTTTCAGGATGTGGACATGGGAGGACCGCCGCAGCATGTCTCTGATGATGATGACGAAACATAGGTGCCAAATGCTGTGGCTTTCTCCAGTGTGCAGACCGACGAGGAGGGCAGGGGTGAAGAGTGGGTTAAAGATGAAGTGGAGGATGATGAGGTCCTAGACCCCACATGGAATCAAGGTCATGCGATTGACGTTTGCAGTTCGGAGGAAGAGGTGGTGGTCACACAGTGCCAGATGAACAGCAAAAGAGGGAGCAGTGTGCAAAAGCAGAGTGGACATCCCTAGCCAGTATGCCTGCTTCTGCCCACCGCACCCAGGGACTGAAGCACACCAAAGGCATCTACAAGGAGTTCCCTGGTGTGGCAGTTCTTCACACAATGTGCTGATGACAAGTTTGTACGCTGTGCAATCAGAGCCTGAAGCGAGGCCTAAATGTTCTAAACCTCAGCACCACTTGCAAAACACACAAGAGGAATAGTGCGCTCACCTAGGAGTGTAGGAGCTCGGACCTCGCCGGGAGCCAAGGCATTCACTTGGAATCAGTAGAGAGCAAAAGCACGGGTCCAGCTTCACAAGTTTCAAAGACTTTCTTTAATCGTGTGCATGTTTAAAAACCATCAGTAGCAGCATTGCATCATCGATGTGTTTCTGATCGCTCCAAATATGGATCATTAAGTGAGCACCACTTGCATGACCAGGCATCTAAGTGCAAAGCATGAGCTGCAGTGGAGTAAACACCTCAAAAACCATGAAATATCTCAGGCTCCTCCTGCTCCCTCTTCTGCTGCAGTCTCGGCCTCTTCCTCTCCCTCTGGAGTGACAATGGCATCTGCCACCGCGCAAACAGAGGATGTGGGCGTGGCAGCAACGCCACCACTTCTGTCATAGTCATCAGGCATCTCCACAATGTCCCATGGAAGCGTTCAGATTTCCATCTCCCAAACACTCCCATTAACCATGAAGTAGAACAGGTTTTCTATCTGTAAAGGACTCAACATGTCAGTACTTTACAAGGAGTGAATATTGACTTTAACTTCTAGGTACGATGCTGCAGTTTCCATGTGGCACCAGTGTAATAGATCTGCACACCTGCTGTGAGGTTCTCTTGTAGATGACAGCTGATTCATTTGGGTCCAGTTTGTTTGAGCTCCTTCTAACATAAAGGTATTGTCCAAAGCATACAACCCCCTTTGTGGGCAGTCAAAGAATAAAAGGTTTGTCCAGGAGGGAAAATTCATTGAAAAAGACTCAGATTGGGATTAAAAATCCCACTTTACTCTTATCTGACCCATCTGAAGGCTGCATCGTGGTCCACTTTTTAAACAAAAAAAAAAAAGCCTAGCGATGCTTGCTTAATGGCTGAGGTGGATCAACACTATTTGAAGTAATTGGATGAGCAGGCATCTCTAGTCATTTCTCAGCATAGTGACATCAGACCAGTCGGAGGATTGCAAGAATGAACCCTCCCACTTACAACCATTTCAATCTGCATGTCTAATGTCCATTAAAGGGCTTGTATGCTTAAAAGAATACCGTTTTGTTGAAAGGGTCACAAGAAAATCACAGAATATTAACCAGCTGTGGCATACCCACTTCTCCAACCCCAGCGCTCTCCTGCCCTACAGATGTGAGCCCTTCTTCTTCTATCTGCTTTTCCTCTTTTTCCATATTCTCTAATATCAGTGAGAATATGTCATCAGGAACATCCAGCTCCTCCTCTCTCTGCATCTTGCTGACTTTTCTAGGACATGGAGAAAAAGAAGGAGGATTTGGAAGAAGTAAAGGCAGCAAAAGATGAGGATCATTAACATTATGACCTAGCCCCCCTAAGGGGTGCAGACTGGATGGAATTAGTTGGCACACTGGCACCAGAATAATAAAGGCTTCCACCTTATTAGTATTGAATGATATTTATGGCTGATGTAGGAATAAATAAATAAAACTGAAGCAGAATACGTTTTCCTGTACTCCCCCTGCACTCTCCCTCTCCAATATTCTTCAAATAATCATTTTCAGCAACACTTTACCTAGTGCATGAGCTCTTACCACATATCTCCCTGTGAAATTACAGAAGATGGATTTCTGCGGATTGGCTGGCTGCACTGCATTATGGGTAATCTTGCATTCCTGGGCTAATTACTTTCACTTTGTAACTTGTAAAGCCACAATTTTAGGAAAAACTGGTTTGTTACCATGAAGAGCGAGAACATTTAGATTCATTGCAAATCAAGTTTTCAAAAACTTCAGAACAAATTCCACTTTAAATGATTTGCTTTGCTCAACACTAATGATCATCATGTGCTCTGCTAGTCAGACTGGTCAGGCAAGTGGTAAAAGTTTCTCAGTATTAAGAAATCATTCCAGATCTAGCTATAAGAGATCCAAATGATAATCTATTAAATAATAAATGGTGGCGGCATATACATGTGGAGACATGAAGTCTTGAACAAATCAATAATAATAATAATAAAAAAAAACATGTTATTCTTGACTGTGATGATCAATATACATAGAGAAAAAGTAGAAAGAGGAAGAACAGCGAAGAGATGGAGAAAACAATAGGGATCATGGCAAAGAAGACATTTTAAAAACATAGCCCAGAGCAGGGCCAAGAGCGAGGGGTTGTGTAAAATAAAGAAAAAGCTCCTTTTATATGTTCTGCAGCTTCACAGCCACATTCTGATCCCAGATACATAAGTGACACATGAACAATAAAGTCAAAACTCCTATGCTACATGCTAACTGAGGAATTGGTGTTCATTTTGATCAAAAGGCATAAGCCCACTCACCATGCCAAGGTTGCCTCTAGGAGTGGGACCAACTTTTAATTTGGTGCGGCACCACAGCGTTGACCAAGCAGGTGGAGGGACCCAGCAGCGAAACAGCACCCCTGCTGCTTGACAATGTCAAACCTAGCACTGGGCCCCCCAAACCCACCTGGACAGCACCACAATGTACTCCAATACCTCAGTTAGCATGTAGCATAGGTGGCGGTACACATGTGCTAAGTAGTGCTGGTTCCTGCTGAGTAGCAGTTCTGAGATTAAAGCATAGCATGTGGATGGGAGATCTAGTTCTTTTTCTTTCTTTTATTTTTGCACAACTGATCCTTTAGTGTCCTATGGGTATTTTTGTGTCTGGTGGAATCAGTTTCACCACTAAGCCTTTTCCTATGCAGGCAACATTTCCCTATGCAGCTATGGACATCAGGTAGGAACCCAGCTTGTTTACAAGTGTTATCCAGTACAGGCAACTGAATTGTGTGAACCAGCCCTTAAATGCACTTAGAAAGCTTGTCTTTCATCCTTGTGACTCATCAGCATGCTTAGAAGGATTACCTGGTGGTGGCGGTTTGCCATAGTTGTCAGCTAAGGCTCCTGTGCAGCACAGAATTAGAAGAATTAGAGAGATTGTCACCGATGCCATATCTGCTGAGCAATGGAGATATGAACGATCCAGGTGAAGGACTCCCAATTTATAGAGATGAAGAAGGTAGGGAGGAGAAGATACAGGGCGAGACATACAGTACTCTTCCACAATCCTGGATTTCCCAATCTTTAGTATCATATAAAGACACCAATAATTAGGACTGACTAATAATTATTTATAGGAACCTCCTTATAACTTTGGTGGTGGAAGAACTTTCCTATTTATATCTACAAGACATTGGATATATAGTATATGAGATGTGAATGGAGCCAGTAATATTACCTGGCTTTCTGTTCATTGCATTTACTTCCCGTAATTCACATATAGATTTTTATTTAGAAACTGGAATCTTCTTTGTATGTGATGAGTGATGGGGTCTCTGAGCGAGGAACCTTAAGTTGGGGTGAGATTTAGAGACACTTAGGGGTGAGATAGAGAGACATCTCAGGGCAATATACTGGTCTATGTTGATGACCGTCATATACCCATTTATTGCGTGATGTGAAGCTGCACTGCATATATGACAGGGAAATTGATATAGTTAATCCGTTTGTTAGTTAGGTGCATGTCATATACCAATTTATTGTGCAAAGTGCACCTGCACTGCATACCTGACAGGGAAATTGATATAGGTAATCAGTCTGTAAGTTAGGTGCACGTCATATACCCATTTATTGCATGAAGTACACCTGCACTGCATATGTGACAGGGAAAATAATATAGTTAATCCGTCTGTTGGTTCAGTGGGTGACCATAAAGAATGAGGAGAGGATCAGATAAGGGATGCGACCCTGGTCGTGGTGCTGCTGGTTCTGTTAGAGCTCCTGTTGCAGGGAGAGGACGTGTTTGATCTGTGCCAGCTACACGCCCAAATGAAACACCTTCCTCAGGTGCACGTAGGTGACAGAACGTTCAGCGTTATTTTGTAGGCCCGAATACCGGTGTGCGAATAGTGAGTCCAGAACAAGTAAAGGTGGTAGTAGATTGAGTGGCTGAAAGTGCCTCCAGTTCCTACACATTGTCTCCCACCTGGTCCCCTGCTGAAAGATTTGACACCTGCAGCCCATGGGCATCTGTCTTTTACCTCACCCTCTTTGCAAAGAAGCCAAGCAGTCTGAGCCCCAAGTCATACAGCAGTCTCGTTTGCATTTTGATGACTCTGCTGGCAGGGTTTCCGTGGGCCATCCACCTAGCCCTGCCCCAAAAGTGGTAGAGATTGAGTGCACCGATGCCCAACCATTTATGTTTCAGGATGTGGACATGGGAGGACCGCCGCAGCATGTCTCTGATGATGATGACGAAACATAGGTGCCAAATGCTGTGGCTTTCTCCAGTGTGCAGACCGACGAGGAGGGCAGGGGTGAAGAGTGGGTTAAAGATGAAGTGGAGGATGATGAGGTCCTAGACCCCACATGGAATCAAGGTCATGCGATTGACGTTTGCAGTTCGGAGGAAGAGGTGGTGGTCACACAGTGCCAGATGAACAGCAAAAGAGGGAGCAGTGTGCAAAAGCAGAGTGGACATCCCCTAGCCAGTATGCCTGCTTCTGCCCACCGCACCCAGGGACTGAGCACACCAAAGGCATCTACAAGGAGTTCCCTGGTGTGGCAGTTCTTCACACAATGTGCTGATGACAAGTTTGTACGCTGTGCAATCAGAGCCTGAAGCGAGGCCTAAATGTTCTAAACCTCAGCACCACTTGCAAAACACACAAGAGGAATGGTGCGCTCACCTAGGGAGTGTAGGAGCTCGGACCTCGCCGGGAGCCAAGGCATTCACTTGGAATCAGTAGAGAGCAAAAGCACGGGTCCAGCTTCACAAGTTTCAAAGACTTTCTTTAATCGTGTGCATGTTTAAAAAACCATCAGTAGCAGCATTGCATCATCGATGTGTTTCTGATCGCTCCAAATATGGATCATTAAGTGAGCACCACTTGCATGACCAGGCATCTAAGTGCAAAGCATGAGCTGCAGTGGAGTAAACACCTCAAAAACCATGAAATATCTCAGGCTCCTCCTGCTCCCTCTTCTGCTGCAGTCTCGGCCTCTTCCTCTCCCTCTGGAGTGACAATGGCATCTGCCACCGCGCAAACAGAGGATGTGGGCGTGGCAGCAACGCCACCACTTCTGTCATAGTCATCAGGCATCTCCACAATGTCCCATGGAAGCGTTCAGATTTCCATCTCCCAAACACTGGAGAGAAATAGGAAGTACCCCCCTACCCACCCGCGATCCCTGCCACTGAATGCCAGCATCTCAAAATTCCTGGCCTTTGAAATGCTGTCAATCCGTCTTATGGAGACGGACACTTTTAAAAACCTTATGGCGCTGGCTGTCCCACAGTATGTGGTACCCAGCCACCACTACTTTTCCAGGCGAGCCATCCCTGCCCTGCACAACCAAGTGCGGACAAAATCAGGTGTGCACTGCACAATGCTTTCTTTGGCAAGATCCACATAACCACCGATACGTGAACTAGTAAGTCCGGGCAGTGACGTTATATCTCCGTACCCGCACACTAGATAAATGCATTGGCGGCTGGGCCTGAGGCGGATAGCAGTTTGGCACATGTCCTTTCGCCACGGAGGATTGCAGGGCGTTTCACTTTGCCTCTTGTTGCCTCCTCCTCCTTTTCCACTTCTTCCTCTACCACCTTCTCATCCGGTCAGCATAACACCTTCACCACCAACTTCAGCACAACCAGGGGAAAAAGACAACAGGCAGTTTAGAAACTTATCTGTTTGGGGGAAAAACCCCACACCACGCATGAACTGTGGACAGGCATGGAACAACAGACTCATGAGTGGTTGCTGCCACTGAGCCTCAAGCCCAACTTGGTGGTGTGCGATAATGGGCAAAATCTCGTAGAAGCTCCGGGCACATGCTGGAGAGACTGTGCGAGCAGCAGCAGGTGATAGTGGAGTTTCAGCTGCAGCACGCAAGGGTGAGTCGCTCTGCGGAACAGCACCACTTCACCACCAATGATTGTTCCTCCCTGTGGGACGTGTGTGCTGTATTCCGCTGTTTCGTGTACTCTACCAACATGGCCAGTGCCGATGAAGCCGTCCTCACTCCTCAGCAGTACTATCCCACTTCTATGTCTCCTTGAAAAAATGCTTAGGGTGATGATGGAAGAAGATGTGGCAAAGGCCAAAGAGGAGGAGGAAGAGGGATCATTTGCATGGTTATCAGGCCAGTCATTCACAAGTGGCTCGGAGGGTGGGTTTCTGCACCAACAGAGGCCAGGTACACAATTGTCTAGCCAGGGCACAGTTCTTGAGGATACGGAGGAGGAGGAGGAGGATGAGGATGCAGAACCGTGTTCACAGCAGGGTGGCACCCAAAGCAACTCATGGCATCACTGGAGTGTGACTGGGGGATACAAATGACACAGACGATACACCTCCCACCGAGGACAGCTTGTCGTTGCATCTGGGCAGCCTGGCACACATGAGAGTCTACATGCTGTAGTGCCTGCATAACGACCGTCGAGTTGCCCACATTCTAACCAGTGCTGATTACTGGGTGGCCACCCTGCTTTATCCCCGCTACAAGGACAAAGTGCCGTCCTTAATTCTGTCACTGGATCTTAAGATGCACGAGTACAACCGCACGCTGGTAGACGCTCTGCTGATGGCATTCCCAACTGACACCGGGTGCTCAGTGGAAGCACAAGTCGAAGGCAGAGGAGGAGGAAGAAGTCACCAACGCTGCTGGGGTACTGCCAGCACGTCAGAAGAGAGGGTTAGCATGGCGAAATGTGGAAAAGCTTTGTCAGCACACCACAACAACCAGCATCACCAGCTGATATGGGACGTTTTAGCAGGAAGCAGCATTTCGGCAACATGGTGGAACATTACATGTGCACACGCAGGGCAGTTTCTAGGGAATTTTGCCAACAGGGCGAACAATACAAAAACGCCCCCCAACCCTACACCATCACCATCACTAATCACGTCTAACGCGACTTACGGGCGACGTCTCCACAGATTTCAATTTCTTCACTTTCCATTTCTTCTCAGTTTGTTTTCTCATGCACAGACGTCTTCGGTCAGGGGTATGCAGTCTCCTCTGCCACAAAAAAAGACACCGCAAAAGACAGGGCCAAGGAGGTCTGTTACTGATTTTGCATTGGGGACCAGGGAATTCAGATTATTCCTTTGACTTGTTGTTTCTGCCCGACCACCACGACCCCTATAACAAATAACTACCCTTTAACACAATGTATTGTGCTCCCCAATATTATACTGCAGAAACAGATACACCCCCTGAAAATACTAGTACCACACAAAGCCCCCATATAAAATACCTCCCCCTTTTATGTGCCAAAAGTGCCTCTCCATGCCTCCCCCTTTTATGTGCCAGAAGTGACACTCCATGCCTCCCCCCCTTTATGTGCCAGAAGTGCCTCTCCATGACTTCCCCCCCTTTTTATGTGCCAGAGGTGCCTCTGAGCCTCTCCATGCCCCCCCCTTTATGTGCCAGAAGTGCCACTGAGCCTCTCCATGCCCTCTTTATGTGCCAGAAGTGCCACTGAGCCTCTCCATGCCCCCCTTTATGTGCCAGAAGTTCCTCTGAGCCTCTCCATGCCCCCCACCCCCCTTCATATGCCTGTAACAATTAAATAAAAACACTTTTGCTTACCTCCAGCGATGTGATGCTGGCCTCTTCTGTGTCCAGCACTGTATGGCTCAGGCGGCACAATGACGTCACCGGCCTCTGATAGGCTACCGGAACTAGGCCTGCAGCCTATCAGAGGAACAGGGAAGGGAGACGCCTCCCTCCCCTGCCACAGCACAGCCATCTGTATCGCTGTGTTGAGGACAGCGATACAGATGACTATGGAGATTAACGCTTCCTCAGTGGAAGCGCTCATCTCCCTGTGCTCTGCCACGTCTGGCGCCCCCACGTCTTCCGCCTGGTCCAAGAAATGGCCCTGTGCACACGCCTACACTTACGAACTGATGGGTCTGCCCCATTCAACTTCTGGGTCTCCAAATTGGGGACATGGCCTGAGCTTGCCCTTTACGCCTTGGAGGTGCTGGCCTGCCTTGCGGCCAGTGTATTGTCTGAACGTGTGTTTAGCACGGCAGGGGACATCATTACAGCCAACGTGGACAAGCTCATGTTCATTAAAATGAACCAGGCACGTATCCCACAGAACTTGTCCGTACCTTGTGCAGAATAGACAAGTATAATGGCCGCACCCAGATATTGTTATACTCCAGCGCACTTTCTCTTTGCATTCTCTTTTCTATTTACCAATGGGTCTTCCTAACTTTAAAATAAATAAAGGAAAAAATAAATAAATAAAAAACTACAAAAACAGTGTTGGATACCTCTTCCTCCTCCACCATGGCTTCCACCTACACCGCCACGTCCACCGCCCCCTCAACCTCATACTCCACTTTGACCTCCGCCTCTTAGTTCAAGATGATTATGTTTTACTTTTTTATATTCTATATTATTTTAATTCATTTCTCTATCCAATTTCTTTGCAGGGCAATTATCAAGCTCTTACCCCCATGTTGTTGTTTTTTTTAGTGCCCCAATGTTCGGGTCCCCATTGACTTCAATGGGGTTAGGGTTCGGTTAACTGGGCAAAAAATGTTGCTAAAATAAAACCTTTATTAGGTGTACATCATTAAAAATAAATGTTGGGGGAAGAAATCTGTCAAAAATCTGAAGAAAAGACCAATCCCATATGTCCTTCCTGGCACAAACAAGAGGGATGGTTTAATAGGGGAGAGCTGGTCAATTTAGTGCTCTGCTGTTCCCCTATCATATGACATTGGTACGGGAGCAGGGGAAAATATTTTATTACAGGTGCGACTGGGCTATAATTTCAACTTTTGCCAGTGAATAAATCCTCTTACACCCTATCCCTTCCCTCTGTAAAAACTTCCCTCACTTTACCATCTAAATTCCTGGATATGGCTCCTACGAATACTGTCAAGTTTTACTGCCTTAATCACTGCTGGTGCTATTAAGTCTTGCGTTTCTGAGGCTGTAATTTCTTGCTCAGCCTCTTCATCAGGAGAAACACTAGCAGCTTGGTGTGCGGACAGATTTCATGCACGCCATTATCACGGGCTATTACACATACACAGCTTAACAGCACTGGGACGGTCGCTCCACGTGCCTACTTATAAAGATGCTCCCCCGCCCCCTATGGGCTGCACTGGTCATGCGGGATGCGCTCAAAGTAGGGGAACGTCAGGCATGACCCTCCCCCTTCCCGCCCCTTAACCCGGCTGTACGAGGGTAGGTATATTGCTAGGAGTGACTACGGGCGGTACTTAACAATATTATACAGTGACCGGGCAGTTCATTTAACCGCTGCCAATGACACAAGGGCTCATGCTTATGTTGGTCCTATGCAGAACAGCTCATAAATGAAGAGGTAAGTTCTAGATTTGACAGCGGCGAATCAATGGATGTCGTATATCTGGACTTCTCCAAAGCATTTGACACTGTACCACATAATAGGTTAGTATATAAGATGAGACTGCTCGGACTGTGAGAAAATGTCTGTATGTGGGTAAGTAACTGGCTGAGTGACAGAAAACAGAGGGTGGTTATTAACGGTAGATACTCAGATTGGGTCGCTGTCACTAGTGGGGTACCTCAGGGGTCAGTACTGGGCCCTATCCTCTTTAATATATTTATTAATGATCTTGTAGAAGGCTTGCATAGTAAAATATCGATTTTTGCAGATTACACTAAACTGTGTAAAGTAATTAACACAGAAACATAGAAACATAGAAACATAGAATTTGTCGGCAGATAAGAACCATTTGGCCCATCTAGTCTGCCCAATATACTGAATACTATGAATAGCCCCAGGCCCTATCTTACATGAAGGATGGCCTTATGCCTATCCCATGCATGCTTAAACTCCTTCACTGTATTTGCAGCTACCACTTCTGCAGGAAGGCTATTCCATGCATCCACTACTCTCTCAGTAAAGTAATTCTTCCTGATATTACTTTTAGACCTTTGCCCCTCTAATTTAAAACTATGTCCTCTTGTAGCAGTTTGTCTTCTTTTAAATATTCTCTCCTCTTTTACCGTGATGCTTCCCTTTATGTATTTAAAAGTTTCTATCATATCCCCTCTGTCTCTTCTTACTTCCAAGCTATACATGTTAAGGTCCTTTAACCTTTCCTGGTAAGTTTTGTCCTGCAATCCATGTACTAGTTTAGTAGCTCTTCTCTGAATATCCTTCTGCAGATATGGTCTCCAGTACTGCACACAATACTCCCAATGAGGTCTCCCTAGTGCTCTGTAGAGCGGCACGAGCACCTTGCGAATTAAACACAGCTGTCTCTATAGTCAGCCTTCCTATTTGATTGCTAGAATTAGCGAAGTTGACGAATAGATAGCTAAAACGAAGATGTAGAATACTTTGTTATCTTCGTTTTGAGGAATATGACAAATACATTCGTCATATTCGTCATCTTCGCTAAAATTCTAGATATCAAAGCAATAGGAAAGTAGCCTTAAGTTAAAATCGCAATACGCGATTATTTAAATCGCATATTAATCGCAATAACTAGAATAATGACGAATATTCGATTTCGACGAATATGAAACGAATATTCTATCGAATGTTCGCGAATTTCGTCGAAATCGAATATGCCACCTGCCGCTCATCACTAGTCAGGAGCCTGACCACTCGCAAAACAAGCTCCTGTGCCACTCTCCTCATCAATACTTGATTGCCTAGCGGAGGAAGCAGCGGATGTCTCCTCCACATCTTGGCTGGGCAGTAGCTGCTGACTGTCACAGAAATATGCAAATAACAAAACATGAGATAAAGTGTGACAACTTTGCAGTGCCCACGTACACAAGTAGGACGCTGCACACTGAGAATATAGTTTTTTTGTTGCACTAAGAATTCGACCTCATATGCTATGACCAGAAAAATTTAAACGTGAACTGCGTATCTATATATTTCTCGAAGTACTGAAATAATGCCCCATACGCTTTCACCAGAAATCACTGCAGCAGTGCACTGAGAATATATATTTCTTGGTGCACTGAAACTGCCCATTATACGCTTTGACCTGAAAAAAATTTAAGAGTTAAGTGAGTATATATATTTCTTGAAGTACTGAAATACGCCCCTATATTCTTTCACCAGAAATAACTGCAACAGTACAGTGCGTATAATTATCTTTTTTTAAAGAAATTCGCCCCTATACTCTTTTACCAGAAATGAATGCAACTGTGCAGTGGGTATATATTTTTCATGTATTACTGAAATACTGCCCTATACTCTTTCACCAGAAAGGACTGCAAATGCACAGTGCATTTATATTTTTTGTTTATTAATGAAATACCGCCCTACACTCTTTCACCAGAAATTACTGCAAATTATTTTAGTGTAAATAAAAACAAAAGTGACCTGATTAAATTTATCTTTTTCCACAGATAAAAGCCACTAAAGGCTTTTCAACATAGCACTTGCATCCCAATATCTAATTGCTGGAATGACAGAGCTGTATTATGAGACTACCTGGATCCCCAAGTAATGTTTCCCTGCACTTGTAAATCACTTTTTTCCACAATGAGGATTTTCCTATGACTCTCCCGAGCATCTGCACATGTCCCTGCCTGTGAAATGATTCTTCTCACTATCCTTTTCCTGGACTAGTAAATCGCTTCTTTCCTTTTTTTTTAACAATTAGTTTTTCTTTCACTCTCCCTAGCGTCAACAAAGTACGATTGTGAATGGCAGAATCTAAGACAGCCGCCGTATTTTTAAGGCTGTGGCATTACCGGGCTGGCTGACTGCTGATTTGCTTCATGCATGGCATTATGGGTCATCCTTCCTTCCCAGAGTTCCTTGTCCCATGTCCTCACACATGTTGCCACCATTTTAGCCGCCATTGTAGCCGCCGTGTTAGGAAAAATTACAATTCGTTATCACGAAGTGCGAGGAAATTCACATTTGTTGAGAATCAAATTTTTCCTGAAATTCTAAACAAATTCCACTTTGTCAGCTTCGATTCGCTCATCTCTACTGGCAATATATGTGAACCTTTATGATTATCAAAAAATTTGAAGTGAAATTATTTGGTGTAAAATTTCAGGTGTTTTCAATCAATTGGATGACAATCCGGTGTAAAACGACCGGTTTTATTTAAAGAACAGGAAGCTATCAAAGTCTAATCTTCACAACACATGTTTGTGAAAGTTTATAATGGCAGGAAGAGAGGAGATTTCTGAAGACCTCTGAAAAAGAGTTGCTTATGCTCATCAGGCTGGGTGTAACAAGCAGTGGGTGTGAAACCACAGTGCCAATCAACCAATTTGATTTTGAGCTCAACTGTAGGGCATTGTCCAGTTTAGTGTTGATCGAGCATGCTCGGCCAAACACCAGTTCGTCTCGAGCATCTTGATGCTCGGCACATGGCAGTATTCGGCTGAATACCGCACGTGCTTGAGCGCAATGCTCGAGTCTTCTCCCCGCACGTGTCTTGGCTGCTACGCAGCCAATTAATGTGCAGGTAAGTACTGCCCTCACTGTAATGCTGTAGCCATGTTGGTTACTGGCATTACAGTGATTGGCTGGCTGGAACGCGTCATCGGATGCTATATGGCACCCGATGACACGTGTTCGGCTCAGTCTTAGTCAGGGAGAGCTGTGCTCAGGAAGGGACAGACAGTGTAGGGAGTGATAAATAGCACTAAATACCGTGAAATAGTTAGGCCGCTGCAGACAGCGAAATTAGCTGCACCACGTCTCCAGTGTAAAGTGTGCGAATCTAAAAAATATCTGTGACATCCAGTGTACTTTTTCCGTAGACGGTGTCTGCCACGGACCATGACATTACCAGTGCAACATCTGCAAATGTTTTTTTTCGGTCTTATATACTATGTTACTATGTGTACGCTAAAAATGTATCTGTGACATACAGTGTACTTTTTCCGTAGACTCTGCGGACAGTGATATTACCGGTGGTACCTCTGCTTTATAACGTTTTCTCATACCAAATACCTGTGACATTCCCTGTAATTTTTTATTAGCCGCTGGTGACAGCATTGACATTATCTGCGGGATATCTCCTGTGTGATGTTTCCTGTGAACCAGGCACCCTCCCCTCTTCAGAGCAGGGGGTGCCTGGTTTAATGCTTGGGTTTTCCCATTGACTGCCATTATACTCAGGTGCTCTGTAGAGCACCCTAGCATCCTTATGTGTTTGGCCCGAGCACCCGAGCACTTTGGTGCGCGATCAACACTAGTCCAGTTCCCTGGTATTCACATGTTATCCTCTATACAGGCGTCTGGACTTGGCCGCAGGGAACCATTCAGGCCGCTACTTTCTGAAGTAGACCTGGTGTAGTTGACTGCTGACCGACAGGGGTCAGAGACTCCAGTACACCAAGGACTCAGGCAAAAAGCATATTATGAACACAGTCCAAAGCCAGGGCAGGCTGAGTACTTCCGTATTCTAAATAGCAATTCCAAGGTCGGGGCAGGCAGAGTACGTGTGTGGTCCAATTCATAGTATTTAGACAAGAGATTACCGCTTCAGTTGCTTGGAGACTAGAAAGCTTCAAAGGTCAAGTGAGAAGTGGAACCACAGCCCAGTTAACAAGGAAGACTAATTAACAACTAAACCAGCACCGCAGGGAGCAGGAGGAAAGGATTAACTCTAGCAGTTCTAAAGGATGTTTAATAAGCACTAGTTCTAATTCACACAGGTAGAACAGATGACGCCTGTGCTTGTCCAGATAAACAGGATAACAGTGGGCATGGAGCACCACTATGATACATCTCTAAAGAGATGGACTCCACAGATTCACAGTCAGAGACATTATGTAAAAATGGAGGAAACTCAAGACCATTATTTTCCTGTGCAGAGTGGTTGATGAACAGAGATCATGCCAAGAGCAAGGTATGTAATAGTCTGCGAGGTCACAAAGGAACCCATAGTAACATCTAAGCAAATAACGGCCTTTTCACGTTACTAACGTCAACGACCCTGAACAACAGTGATGTGCATGGAGGAACTACAAAGAGAAAGCTGCTGCCCCCAAAAGAACATTGCTGCCCATCTGCAGTTTGTAAAATACCACTTGGACAAGCTAGAAGGCTATTAGAACAATGTTTTGTGGATGGATGAGACCCAAATATAAGTCTTTGCATTAAATGCTGTACAAAGGGGGTCACACCAGATGTTTAGGCAAAGTTTAACATACATTTTCCTATCACAGATATATCGTTTTGGATCATTGGATAAATACAACCCCAATTCCAAAAAAGTCAGGATACAGTGTAAAATGTAAATAAATATAAATAAAAAATGCAATGATTGGCAAATCTCCTAGACCCATTCAAAATAGATGATAGATCACATATCAGATTCTGAAAGTGAGACATTTTACTGTTTCATGAAAAAATAAATACATTTAGAGATAGATGGCAGAAACACATCTCATAGTTGTGGCAGGCCAAGCCTTCCATTGTGTAGCCTCCCCATTTTTATGAATGTCTGGAAAGTGAGGAGACCAATTACTGCAGTTTTGGGAGAGGACTGTTGTCCCATTCCTGTCTGATGTTTCATTCTAGCTGCTCAACAGTCCTGGATCTTCTTTACCAACTTTTTTGTTTCATTGTTTTCTTGAATACAGACAGGCCAGGACTCTTTTTCTGCAAAGCCATGCTGTTGTGATGCTGGATGTGGTTAAGCATTGTCTTGCTTAAATATACAAGGGCTTCCCTGAAAGAGACATGTCTGTATGGAAACATATGTTGTTTTAAATAATGTATATACTGTTGACAGGGCCGGCATCGCCCTATACGCGGAATAGGCAGCCGCGAGAGCCCTTGGAAGGGGCGCTGCTTGAGCGCCGCCCGCTTCATGCTGCAGCCGTCCGAGCGCTCTGAATTGAGCCTCTGGCAGCTGGGCAGCACTGCCCAGGCTGGCGGGTCCATGAGGCGCACTCGCCCGGGCGCACCAAGAGGAGAGGAGCTGACAGGAGGGAAGCGCTCCTCCTGTCACTCCATTGTAGCATGGCCGAAGCTCTTTATGGTCCGCGGGCACAGGAGCATCTGTCTCCTGCACCCGGCCGGACAGACATGAGTGCGCACACAGTGTGCACTTCCTGTCAGTCCCCTCGGATACAGGAATCAAAAGCTCCTGTACCCGTGGACCATAAAGAGCTCGGGCAGCGCCACACTAGAGGTAGGGGGTAGAAAGAGAATGACATGGGGGAGGGGAGTGAAGAATGACAAGTGGGGGTGAAGAATGACAAGAGGGGAAGAGAATGACAAGGGGGAGTGATGAGGGACAAGGGGGGAGTGAAGAATGACAAGGGGGTGTGAAGAATGACAAGGGGGTGTGAAGAATCATACTCCACTTTGACCTCCGCCTTAGTTCAAGATGATTATGTTTTACTTTTTTATATTCTATATTATTTTAATTCATTTCTATCCAATTTCTTTTGCAGGGCAATTATCAAGCTCTTACCCCCATGTTGTTGCTTTCTTTTAGTGCCCTAATACCTGGGTCCCCATTGACTTCACATGGGGTTAGGGTTCGGTTAACTGGGCAAAAATGTTGCTAAAATAAAACCTTTATTAGGTTGTACATCATTAAAAATAAATGTTGGGGGAAGAAATCTGTCAAAAATCTGAAGAAAAGACCAATCCCATATGTCCTCTCCTGGCACAAACAAGAGGGATGGTTTAATAGGGGAGAGCTGGTCAATTTAGTGCTCTGCTGTTCCCTATCATATGACATTGGTAGTGCGAGGAGGAGAAATATTTTATTACAGGTGCGACTGGGCTATAATTTCAACTTTTGCCAGTGAATAAATCCTCTTACACCCTATCCCTTCCTCTGTAAAAACTTCCTCACTTTACCATCTAAATTCCTGGATATGGCTCCTACGAATACTGTCAAGTTTTACTGCCTTAATCACTGCTGGTGCTATTAGTCTTGCGTTTCTGAGGCTGTAATTTCTGCTCAGCCTCTTCATCAGGAGAAACACTAGCAGCTTGGTGTGCGGACAGATTTCATGCACGCCATTATCACGGGCTATTACACATACACAGCTTAACAGCACTGGGACGGTCGCTCCACGTGCCTACTTATAAAGATGCTCCCCGCCCTATGGGCTGCACTGGTCATGCGGGATGCGCTCAAAGTAGGGGAACGTCAGGCATGACCCTCCCCTTCCCGCCCCTAACCCGGCTGTACGAGGGTAGGTATATTGCTAGGAGTGACTACGGGCGGTACTTAACAATATTATACAGTGACCGGGCAGTTCATTTAACCGCTGCCAATGACACAAGGGGCTCATGCTTATGTTGGTCCTATGCAGAACAGCTCATAAATGAAGAGGTAAGTTCTAGATTTGACAGCGCGAATCAATGGATGTCGTATATCTGGACTTCTCCAAAGCATTTGGACACTGTACCACATAATAGGTTAGTATATAAGATGAGACTGCCTCGACTGTGAGAAAATGTCTGTATGTGGGTAAGTAACTGGCTGAGTGACAGAAAACAGAGGGTGGTTATTAACGGTAGATACTCAGATTGGGCCGTTGTCAACTAGTGGGGTACTCAGGGTCAGTACTGGGCCCTATCCTCTTTAATATATTTATTAATGATCTTGTAGAAGGCTTGCATAGTAAAATATCGATTTTTGCAGATTACACTCAAACTGTGTAAAGTAATTAACACAGAAACATAGAAACATAGAAACATAGAATTTGTCGGCAGATAAGAACCATTTGGCCCATCTAGTCTGCCCAATATGCTGAATACTATGAATAGCCCCAGGCCCTATCTTATATGAAGGATGGCCTTATGCCTATCCCATGCATGCTTAAACTCCTTCACTGTATTTGCAGCTACCACTTCTGCAGGAAGGCTATTCCATGCGTCCACTACTCTCTCAGTAAAGTAATTCTTCCTGATATTACTTTTAAACCTTTGCCCCTCTAATTTAAAAACTATGTCCTCTTGTAGCAGTTTGTCTTCTTTAAATATTCTCTCCTCTTTACCGTGATGATTCCCTTTATGTATTTAAAAGTTTCTATCATATCCCCTCTGTCTCTTCTTACTTCCAAGCTATACATGTTAAGGTCCTTTAACCTTTCCTGGTAAGTTTTGTCCTGCAATCCATGTACTAGTTTAGTAGCTCTTCTCTGAATATCCTTCTGCAGATATGGTCTCCAGTACTGCACACAATACTCCCAATGAGGTCTCCCTAGTGCTCTGTAGAGCGGCACGAGCACCTTGCGAATTAAACACAGCTGTCTCTATAGTCAGCCTTCCTATTTGATTGCTAGAATTAGCTAAGTTGACGAATAGATAGCTAAAACGAAGATGTAGAATACTTTCGTTATCTTCGCTTTGAGGAATATGACAAATACATCTGCCATATTCGTCATCTTCTGCTAAATATCTCTAGATATCAAAGCAATAGGAAAGTAGCCTTAAGTTAAAATCGCAATACGCGATTATTTAAATCGCATATTAATCGCAATAACTAGAATAATGACTTGAATATTCGATTTCGACGAACATGAAACGAATATTCTATCGAATGTTCGCGACTTCGCTCGAAATCGAATATGCCACCTGCCGCTCATCACCAGTCAGGAGCCTGACCACTCAGAAACAAGCTCCTGTGCCACTCTCCTCATCAATACTTGATTGCCTAGCGGAGGAAGCAGCGGATGTCTCCTCCACATCTTGGCTGGGCAGTAGCTGCTGACTGTCACAGAAATATGCAAATAACAAAACATGAGATAAAGTGTGACAACTTTGCATGCCCACGCACACAGTAGGACGCTGCACACTGAGAATATAGCTTTTTTGTTGCACTAAAATTCGACCTCATATATGACCAGAAAAATTTAAACGTGAACTGCGTATTCATATATTCTCGAAGTACTGAAATAATGCCCCATACGCTTTCACCAGAAATCACTGCAGCAGTGCACTGAGAATATATATTTCTTGGTGCAACTGAAACTGCCCATTATACGCTTGACCTGAAAAAATTTAATGAGTTAAGTGAGTATATATATCTTTGAAGTACTGAAATACGCACCTGTATTCTTTCACACTAGAAATAACTGCAACAGTACAGTGCGTATAATTATCTTTTTTTAAAGAAATTCGCTCCTATACTCCTTTTTACCAGAAATGAATGCAATTGCAGTGGGTATATATTTTTCATGTATTACTGAAATACTGCCCTCATACTCTTCACCAGAAAGGACTGCAAATGCACAGTGCATTTATATTTTTTGTTTATTAATGAAATACCGCCCCTACACTCTTTCTACCAGAAATTACTGCAAATTATTTTAGTGTAAATAAAAACAAAGTGACCTGATATATATTTATCTTTTTCCACAGATAAAAGCCACTAAAGGCTTTTCAACATAGCACTTGCATCCCAATATCTAATTGCTGGAATGACAGAGCTGTATTATGAGGACTACCTGATCCCCAAGTAATGTTTCCCTGCACTTTGTAAATCACTTTTTTCCACAATGAGGATTTTCCTATGACTCTCCCGAGCATCTGCACATGTCCCTGCCTGTGAAATGATTCTTCTCACTATCCTTTTCCTGGACTAGTAAATCGCTTCTTTCCTTTTTTTTTAACAATTAGTTTTTCTTTCACTCTCCTACGCCAACAAAGTACGATTGTGAATGGCAGAATCTAAGACAGCCGCCGTATTTTTAAGGCTGTGGCATTACCGGGCTGGCTGACTGCTGATTTGCTTCATGCATGGCATTATGGGTCATCCTTCCTTCCCAGAGTTCCTTGTCCCATGTCCTCACACATGTTAGGCCACCATTTTAGCCGCCATTGTAGCCGCTAGATTAGGAAATTACACTGCTATCACGTATGCGAGGAAATTCACATTTGTTGAGAATCAAATTTTTCCTGAAATTCTAAACAAATTCCACTTTGTCAGCTTCTCGATTCGCTCATCTCTACTGGCAATATATGTGAACCTTTATGATTATCAAAAATTTGAAGTGAAATTATTTGGTGTAAAATTTCAGGTGTTTTCAATCAATTGATGACAATCCGGTGTAAAACGACCAGTTTTATTTAAAGAACAGGAAGCTATCAAAGTCTAATCTTCACAACACATGTTTGTGGAAAGTTTATAATGGCAGGAAGAGAGGAGATTTCTGAAGGACCTCTGAAGAAGAGTTGCTTATGCTCATCAGGCTGGGTGTAACAAGCAGTGGGTGTGAAACCACAGTGCCAATCAACCAATTTAGATTTTGAGCTCAACTGTAGGGCATTGTCCAGTTTAGTGTTGATCGAGCATGCTCGGCCAAACACCATGTTCTGTCTCGAGCATCTCGATGCTCGGCACATGGCAGTATTCGCTGAATACCGCACGTGCTTGAGCGCAATGCTCGAGTCTCTCCCGCACGTGTCTTGGCTGCCACGCAGCCAACTAATGTGCAGGTAGCTGCCCTCACTGCAATGCTGCAGCCATGTTGGTTACTGGCATTACAGTGATTGGCTGGCTGGAACGCGTCATCGGATGCTATATGGCACCCGATGACACGTGTTCGGCTCAGTCTTAGTCAGGGAGAGCTGTGCTCAGGAAGGGACAGACAGTGTAGGGAGTGATAAATAGCACTAAATACCGTGAAATAGTTAGGCCGCTGCAGACAGCGAAATTAGCTGCACCACGTCTCCAGTGTAAAGTGTGCGAATCTAAAAAATATCTGTGACATCCAGTGTACTTTTTCCGTAGACGGTGTCTGCCACGGACCATGACATTACCAGTGCAACATCTGCAAATGTTTTTTTCGGTCTTATATACTATGTTACTATGTGTACGCTAAAAATGTATCTGTGACATACAGTGTACTTTTTCCGTAGACTCTGCGGACAGTGATATTACCGGTGGTACCTCTGCTTTATAACGTTTTCTCATACCA
Organism: Bufotes viridis; assembly: GCA_033119425.1. Taxonomy (NCBI): domain Eukaryota; kingdom Metazoa; phylum Chordata; class Amphibia; order Anura; family Bufonidae; genus Bufotes; species Bufotes viridis. The sequence continues at coordinate 26,320 of JAKVIS010001400.1, forward strand.
AATACCTGTGACATTCCCTGTAATTTTTTATTAGCCGCTGGTGACAGCATTGACATTATCTGCGGGATATCTCCGTGTGATGTTTTCTGTGAACCAGGCACCCTCCTCTTCAGAGCAGGGGGTGCCTGGTTTAATGCTTGGGTTTTCCTATTGACTGCCATTATACTCAGGTGCTCTGTAGAGCACCCTAGCATCCTGATGTGTTTGGCCCGAGCACCCGAGCACTTTGAACGCGATCAACACTAGTCCAGTTCCCTGGTATTCACATGTTATCCTCTATACAGGCGTCTGGACTTGGCCGCAGGGAACCATTCAGGCCGCTACTTTCTGAAGTAGACCTGGTGTAGTTGACTGCTGACCGACAGGGGTCAGAGACTCCAGTACACCAAGGACTCAGGCAAAAAGCATATTATGAACACAGTCCAAAGCCAGGGCAGGCTGAGTACTTCCGTATTCTAAATAGCAATTCCAAGGTCGGGGCAGGCAGAGTACGTGTGTGGTCCAATTCATAGTATTTAGACAAGAGATTACCGTTTCTAGTTGCTTGAGACTAGAAAGCTTCAAAGGTCAAGTGAGGAAGTGGAACCACAGCCCAGTTAACAAGGAAGACTAATTAACAACTAAACCAGCACCGCAGGGAGCAGGAGGAAAGGATTAACTCTAGCAGTTCTAAAGGATGTTTAATAAGCACTAGTTCTAATTCACACAGGTAGAACAGAGTGACGCCTGTGCTTGTCCAGATAAACAGGATAACAGTGGGCATGGAGCACCACTATGATACATCTCTAAAGAGATGGACTCCACAGATTCACAGTCAGAGACATTATGTAAAAATGGAGGAAACTCAAGACCATTATTTTCCTGTGCAGAGTGGTTGATGAACAGAGATCATGCCAAGAGCAAGGTATGTAATAGTCTGCGAGGTCACAAAGGAACCCATAGTAACATCTAAGCAAATAACGGCCTTTCTCACGTTAGCTAACGTTAATGACCCTGAACAACAGTGATGTGCATGGAGGAACTACAAAGAGAAAGCTGCTGCCCCCCAAAAAGAACATTGCTGCCCATCTGCAGTTTGTAAAATACCACTTGGACAAGCTAGAAGGCTATTAGAACAATGTTTTGTGGATGGATGAGACCCAAATATAAGTCTTTGCATTAAATGCTGTACAAAGGGGGTCACACCAGATGTTTAGGCAAAGTTTAACATACATTTTCCTATCACAGATATATCGTTTTGGATCATTGGATAAATACAACCCCAATTCCAAAAAAGTCAGGATACAGTGTAAAATGTAAATAAATATAAATAAAAATGCAATGATTGGCAAATCTCCTAGACCCATTCAAAATAGATGATAGATCACATATCAGATTCTGAAAGTGAGACATTTTACTGTTTCATGAAAAATAAATACATTTAGAGATAGATGGCAGAAACACATCTCATAGTTGTGGCAGGCCAAGCCTTCCATTGTGTAGCCTCCCATTTTTATGAATGTCTGGAAAGTGAGGAGACCAATTACTGCAGTTTTGGGAGAGGACTGTTGTCCCATTCCTGTCTGATGTTTCATTCTAGCTGCTCAACAGTCCTGGATCTTCTTTACCAACTTTTTTGTTTCATTGTTTTCTTGAATACAGACAGGCCAGGACTCTTTTTCTGCAAAGCCATGCTGTTGTGATGCTGGATGTGGTTAAGCATTGTCTTGCTTAAATATACAAGGGCTTCCCTGAAAGAGACATGTCTGTATGGAAACATATGTTGTTTTAAATAATGTATATACTGTTGACAGGGCCGGCACGTCCTATACGCGGAATAGGCAGCCGCGTAGAGCGCCCCTTGGGAAGGGGCGCTGCTTGGAGCGCCGCCCCCGCCTCATGCTGCAGCCGTCCGAGCGCTCTGAATTGAGCCTCTGGCAGCTGCAGCACTGCCCAGGCTGGCGAGTCCATGAGGACGCACCGCCCGGGCGCACCAAGAGGAGAGGAGCTGACAGGAGGGAAGCGCTCCCTCCTGTCACTCCATTGTAGCATGGCCGAGCTCTTTATGGTCCGCGGGCACAGGAGCATCTGTCTCCTGTACCCGGCCGGACAGACATGAGGTGCGCACACAGTGTGCACTTCCTGTCAGTCCCCTCGGATACAGGAATCAAAAGCTCCTGTACCCGTGGACCATAAAGAGCTCGGCAGCGCTACACTAGAAGGTAGGGGTAGAAAGAGAATGACATGGGGGGGGGGAGGGAGTGAAGAATGACAAGTGGGGGGTGAAGAATGACAAGAGGGGAAGAGAATGACAAGGGGGGGGAGTGAAGAATGACAAGGGGGGGAGTGAAGAATGACAAGGGGGGTGTGAAGAATGACAAGGGGGAGTGAAGAATGACAAAAGGGGAAGAGAATGACAAGGAGGGGAGTGAAGAATGACAAGGGGGTGGGAGTGAAGAATGACAAGAGGGGGAGTGAAGAATGACAAGGGGGGGAGAATGACAAGAGGGGGAGTGAAGAATGACAAGGGGGAGTGAAGAATAACAAGAGGGGGGAGAGAGAGAACTGGCGTTAGTTAAAGGGGTTCTGCAGTTTATTTAAACTGATGACCTATCAGCATCTGATCGGCAGGGGTCCGGCGCCCGGGACCCCAGCCGATCAGCTGTTTGAGAAGGCAGCGGCGCTGGCAGTAGCACCTCGGCCTTCTCGCTGTTTACCACAGGCGCAGTGACGTCACGACTAGTATCACTGGCCTGGGCGGGGCTGAGCTCTGTTCACTTGAATGAAGCTTAGCCCCACTCAGGCCAATGATACTAATCGTGACGTCACTGCGAGAAGGCTGAGGCACTACTGCCAGCGCCGCTGCCTTCTCAAACATCTGATTGGCGGGGGTCCCGGGTGTCAGACCCCTGCCTATCAGTTTAAATAAACTGCAGAACCCCTTTAATATGGCAGATCATATGGGTGGGGCATTGTGATGTCACATGGGGGGGGGCGGCAAACTTTTCTTTTGCCTAGGGCGGCAAAAATACTTGCACTGACCCTGACTGTTGAGAATTGATAGTGCCTTTCCAGAGGTGTAAGCTGCCCACACCATAGACACTAGTGCCACCCTATACCATGAGAGATGCCGACTTTTAAACTGTGCTCTTATAACAAAGTGGATGGTCCCTCTTCTCTTGAGTCTGCAGCACATGTGTGGTTCTAAAAACTAATTTCACATTTTTATTCTTCTGATCACATAACAGTTTTTCATTTTGCCTCAGTCCATCTTATATAGTTACATAGTTAATACGGTTGAAAAAAGACATAAGTCCATCTAGTTCAACCAAGGGATAGGTGGGTACGTGAATCCCAGAAGGAAGTGAGAAGGAGCTTTTAAATGAGCTTTGTCCCAGAGAAGATGGAGGTGTTTCTGGATCGTGTTGACATATGGCTTCTTCTTTGCACAATACAACTTTAACTTGTATACATGGATTGCAAGGTGAAATGTGTTCATAGACATTGATCCTGGAAGTGTTCCTGAGCCCACGCAGTGGTTTCCAGTACAGAAGCTCCAAGTATTTAACCCCTTAAGGACGCACCTTTTTTTCACCTTAAGGACCTGGCAATTTTGGGGATTTTTGGAAAATTTTCCATTTTAATCCATTTTTTCAAGTCACCAGGAAAGGGTTAACAGCCAAACAAAACTCTATATTTATTGCCCTGATTCTGTAGTATATAGACTACTGTACGGGCACATGGCAGGGCGTAGAGAGAAAGAAGCGCCATGTGGTTTTTGAAAGGCAGATTTTGCCAGACTGGTTTTTAGATACTATGTCCCATTTGAAGCCCCCCTAATAAACCCCTATAGTAGAAACACCAAAAAACTGACTCTATCTAAGAAAGTACACCCCACTAGGTATTCAAAACTGATTTTACAAACTTTGTTAACCCTTTAGGTGTTCAACAAGAGTTAATGGCAAATGAAGATGACATTTCAGATTTTCAATTTTTTGGCAAATTTTCTATTTTAATCCATTTTATTCCAGTAACAAAGCAAGGGTTAACAGCCAAACAAAACTAAATATTTATTACCCTGATTCTGTCGTTTGCAGAAACACCCCATATGTGTTCGTAAACTGCTGTATGGCCAAACGGCAGTGATCAGAAGGAAAGGAACGCCATATGGGTTTTGGAAGGCAGATTTTACTGGACTGGTTTCTGGGCACCATGTCCCATTTGAAGCCCACGTGAGGCAAACCTACAGTAGAAACTCAAAAAAAGTGACCCGATTTCGGAAACTATGGGATAAGGTGTCAGTTTTGTTGGTACTATTTTAGGGTGAATATGATTTTTGGTTTCTCTATATGTCGCGGATATAAAGCGCAAAAGGCTTTATATACAAAAAAAATATAAAGAAAGGATCAAAGGAAAAAATTTCAGTTATTAATCCTACTGAGGAGAGGGCGACATAATAACCTCTCAGCTCATTGGCGAGAACCTTAATTATTTTGTGCAACTAGAAAGAAAACAAGGTACCATCATCTATGCAAAAATATATGTGAGTTTATTATACATAAGTGCTAAATACAAAATCCGAACCCGAACCGAACCCGAACTTTTTTGAAAATGTTCAGGTCCGGGTCCCAAACACCCCAAAATTCAGTACGAACCCGAACTATACAGTTCGGGTCCGCTCATCCCTAGTCAGAAGGTGAGTAGGGCTCTGCAGGGATGGTCAGCTCTCCAGAGGGTTCACCATGATCCATGATAAAATCCAAAGCTTTACCACGTTTGGTTTTAGCCTTTTGTTTGTAGAACTTTTTTTCTCTCGGCATCCCCTCTCTCATCCCGTCTATGACTAATATTCACAGACTTATCAAAAGAATACACCTTTTAGTTAACAGTCTTCGAACCAAACCAAAGGGTGGGCACGTGTACTGTTACCTGCCGATACCTAGGCAGCAATGTTGTGTAATCTATAAATGTGAAACTTTTAAGAGTTAAATTTATATAATGTGACTTCATGTAAAGTGGTAAACATCCACCACCTGGGACATAGATCAAAAAGGGAGGCATACTCCCTGACACTGGAAGCAATTAAAAACTAGATTCCCAGAAACTAGTATTACTGTTCTTACGTCATAAATCTAAAATAAAGACAACAAATGTGTGGGTTTTTGGATTTCACAGGTGCCTTTTCTTTTGAAAATAACATAACTTTTCTGAGCAACTTGTCATTAACAGAAATTTAACTGAGCATGCTTTCCCACATACCTCAGGAATACACGCTTCTGGTGATACACACACAGGATATATATACGTTAGTATACGATTAGAACATGTAACAAAATAAAACTAATATATGAAGCAATATAAAACAACACATATGTGATATATTGATTAACTAAACACGATCCACTATATGAATAAACAGACATTGTATGTTTGTCTCATTAATAAACCTTATTATAAAGGATGCCAGACGTTTCCCAGGAAGTACCTTATCTCGGCTCATAGCCTAGTGATGGGGTAAAATTACTCCCTTAAAGTATAACTGTCAATTATTTTATTTTTTTACTATTGGATTCTGGTGATTAATATTACCTTGTTGGCCCTGTTTTAATTTCTGATTCTTAAATAAATAACCCCTAATAGCCACCTAAAAGTCCCCAGTATTGGCTATTGTTACCTGAGATAAAATCAGGTTGCTATGCTCCTTACGTCTACCAGATGAGGACGGAGCACGCTGCGTGCACTGGGAACTGATAGTGAGTCAACATTGTAAGGGAATGTATAAAAAGCCAGGTTCTTCCTGACAGGAGACAACAGTGCTGGGCTGTGTGTGTGAACTTCTCCGCATACCTGTGCCTGGCAGACACTCCCTTAGCAGTTCTGGAGAATATACAGCTCAGGGAAGATATGGGGCTGCTCAGTGTATAAATGACAGCCTTATCTGATAAGAAGAGAGCTTGTAGAAGGACTATAGGTTTCAGCCAGACCTGGGAACTTCACTGCAAGACCCCCCTATACAGAGCTGGTCTTCACTAACTTCACTGCAGGCGTCCTATGGATTAGCCTCAGGGCTGAGGGCGGCCATCTTAACAGAATAGTGAAATTGCAGTTTTATGCAGACTGGTTGCTAAGGACTGAATCTTATTAAATAAGGGGTAAGTAAGTCTAATAGTTATTGATTCAGGTATATTATCATATTAGTAACTACATATATGAAAACTGAAATTTGGGTCTAAATGTGGCAGTTATCCTTTAAATAGGCCCACATCGGCCAGGAAGAATCTTCCCTTGAAATCATTGTTTTTCTTTTCACAATGAAGGTTCATCCAAGAGGGGGAACATAAGTACAATATGGCTTCTTATAGTCCATGAATACACGTTATAACAATGTATAAATGTTTAGGGGTGCATCGGGGGAGCTTCAAATGGGACATGGTGTCAAAAAACCAGTCCAGCAAAATCCGCCTTCCAAAAACCATATGGCGTTCCTTTCCTTCTGTGTCCTGCCATTTGGTCATACAGCAGTTTGCAACCACATATGGGGTGTTTCTGCAAACTACAGAATCAGGGCAAAAAATATTGAGTTTTGTTTGGCTGTTAACCCTGACATTTTGGTCGCTTGCCATTACACTTTTTGTGATGTAAGGTGACAAAATGGCTTTTGACAGTTTTATATATTTTTTTTGCTGTGTTCACCTGAGAGGTTAGTTCATGTGTTATTTTTATAGAGTTACGGACGCGGTGATACCTAATATGTATACGTTTTACACCATAATATCATTTTTGAAACAAAAAAAAATCATGTTTTAATGTCTCCATAGTTTGAGAGCCATATTTCTTTATTTTTTTTGGCTATTGTCCTATGTAGGGTATTATTTTTTGTGGGATGAGATGACGATTTGATTAGCACTATTATAGGGTGCATATAAATTTTTGATTGCTTGCTATTACACTTTTTGTGATGTGAGGTGACAAAAATGTTTTTTTTAACATTGTTTTTATTAAAAAAAAATTGTGGTATTTACCTGAGGGGTTAGATCATGGGATATTTTTATAGAGCAGGTTTTTACGGACGTGGCAATACCTAATATGATACTTTTTTTTATTTATTTTTCTTTAACACAATAACAGCATTTTAGAAAATAAAATCATGTATTAGCGTCTCCATAGTCTGAGAGACATATTTTTTTTTTTTGGGCGATTGTGCTATGTAGGCACTAATTTTTTGCGGGATGAGATGGCGGTTTGATTGGAACTATTTTGGGAGGCATACGCCTTTTTTGATCGCTTGCTATTACACTTCTTGTGATGTAAGGTGACCAAAAATGGCTTTTTTTACACCATTTTTTGTTTTGTTTTTTACAGTGTTCATCTGAGGAGTTAGGTCATGTGATATTTTTATAGAGCAGGTTTTTACAGACGCGACAACACCTAATATGTGTAGTGTTTTTTAATTTTTATTTAGTGATGTGTTTTTTGTTTTTTTTTACCCAGACCCACTTGGTTCTTGAAGATCCAGTGGGTCTGATGTCAGGATAATACAGTACAGTACATTATATAGTGTACTGTACTGTATTTTTTACTTTAGACTTAGTCTGATCAGGCTTCTGTCTTTAGCAGAAGTCAGATCAGACTTTTCATTACCATGGCAATCACCCGCTGCCAGAACAGAGCAGCGGGTTATGGGGAGGGAGGGGAGCTCCCTAACTCTGTGCTCCCATCAATAATCGGGGGCTGCAAGGGCACAGCAGCCCCCGATGGGAGAGGGAGGGAGCTCCCTTTTAACCCCTTCGATACAGCTGTCCGTACGGACTGCGGTATGGAAGGGGTTAAACAGCTGGCATCTGTACCAGCACAGATGCCAGCTGTTTTTAGCAGATTGTCAGCAATGTGCTGACACTCTGATAAACCACTAGACCACCATGGAATAGATTAGAGGAGGCGCGTGGGATATCGCGATCATGCCCGCAATGCGCACCGCCCGCTGCACCACCTAACGCACCTCCCGGAGCACCGCCAGCGACCTCCCCTGCACAGCCCACTGGCAGATCTCACAGGGAATTAAAAATATAATAAACTGGCATAATTAACTCTCTGATCCTCGTGGTCACAGAGATCAGAGACCGCAGAAAGCGCTGCAAACCGCAGGTCTGAATTGACATTCAGTTTGCTG
>JAKVIS010001401.1:0-34119 GCA_033119425.1 Bufotes viridis
ACACAAGATGCTCGTTTATCAATTCTTATCATAGAGAACATATTCTGCAAGACATTGTCCAACATCTCTAGATCCTGGAGGATAATGAGAGTAGAGAAATAGGAGAGGAAAGGACATTGACTACTCACTGTTATTTGCACCAGCGCTGTCGGACCGGGGTTGTACTCCCTGATCCTGGGAAAGTCACTGTCCATGAAAGAATGAGAGAAAAATAAAGACATAGAAATCAATGATGGCGAAGCTGAACCCAGAAAACGAGGGACAAGAGGCAGCGATCAGAAGATGACAATAAATCAGTATTTGTAGGTGCCCACTAGTGGATGTGTCATCATTTAAAGGCCGTGGTTTTCAGATTAGAAACACTTGGCTTTCTTTCTGAAAAATGTCCTCCCTCTTGTTCCAGGGGTTGTGTACTGGTTTTACTGATTCAGCGCCATCAAGTAAATGGGGCTCAGCTACAATGCCGCACACAGCCCACTGTCCTATAACCTGATCTCCAAGCCACAGAGATACCAGCCAGATTTGCCTCTAGGACTCGTAATCATGTAAGGATAAATACAATATTCAGCCCCCATTCCGTAAGATAAACCCCGGTGATAATAGCCATTACCTGCAGGTGTTTTTGTGGGCTTTCCGTAAACATAACATATAAAAAGAAAAGAAAAACAAGAACAATTCTTCTTGAATCCATCGTCTCCAACATCTAACCCTCAAAAAGAATCAGTGCACCCAACACATAGAACCCTGGACACAGCATTGTGATGTCATACAGCTTCAGTATTCTAAGGGGCGGGGCTCCTGGCTACTGCTGATGTCATCAGAGATCTAGTCTGAATGAAGAACTGTATATAGAGCAGTAATGTTTAAAGGGAATGCCACTTTTAGTAAACCTTTAACAAAGTCATAAGTATATTGGGCGTTATTTATTAAACTGGTGTGAAGTGGAAATGGCTTAGTTGCCCATAGCAACCAATCAGATTCCACCTTTCAATTTGGGCCACTCCTTTGGAAAGTGAAAGGAGGAATCTGATTCATTGCTATGGGCAAATAAGCTCAGTTTTCCGTTACACCAGTTTGATAAATGATCCCCATTATGTACATTATAGCATGAGACTACACAATTATGATACATAATTTATACATTCAGAACTCCTGGGTGGTAATGAGGACTCTCCTTCCCTCTTTTAACCCCTTAGGGACGCATGACGTATCGGTGCGTCATTGTTTCGAGTCATAAGGACCCATGACGTACAGGTGCGTCATGAGTAGTTCGATCACTGCTGCTCAGCCGGCAGTGATCGGAACAAAGCACCTGCTGAAATCATTCAGCAGGTACCTTATTACAATGCCCAGAGGGTCCTGTGACCCCCATATCGGCGATCTCTGCAAACTGCAGGTCAATTCAGACCCACGGTTTGCAGCGCTCTGTGCGATCTCTGGGGATCAGAGAGTTAATGCCCCCAAAGTGTTCATTTTAACCCCCTGCAGCCCCCAATCATATTATGGCTGCGGGGTGCAGGGAGGAGTGGTTGCGGGCGGCGGGAGGCTGTGCGGGCTGTGTCAGCACATTGCACGTCCGTAAAAATCTGCTCTATAAAAATATCAAATGACTGAACTCGTTAGGTGAACGCCATAAAAAGAAAAAAATGGTGTAAATAAGCCATTTATTTGGCACCTTACATCACTAAAAGTGTAATACAAAGTGATCAAAAAAGCGTATGCCTCCCAAAATAGTACGAATCAAACCGCCATCTCATCCCACAAAAAATGAGCCCCTACCTAAAACATTGCTTCTCAGACTAAAACATGATTTTTTGTTTCAAAAATGCTTTTTAGTGTTAAATGTAAAAAATCCCTAAAAAGTAGACATATTGGGTATCTCCATGTCCGTAAAAATCTGCTCTATAAAAATATAACATGACCTAACCCCTCAAGTAAAAACTGTAAAAAAATTAAATAAAAACGTTGTCAAAAAGCCATTTTTTGTCACCTTACATCACAAAAAGTGTAATAGCAAGTGATCAAAATACATATTACCCCCAAATAGTGCCAATCTAACCGTCACCTCATCCCGCAAAAAATGAGCCCCTACATAAGACAGTCGCCCAAAAAATAAAAAATAAACTGTGGCTTTCAGAATGTGGAGACACTAAAAATAATTTTTTCAAAAATGCTTTATTATGTAAAACTAAAACAAAAACCCTAAAAAGTAGTCATATTTGGTATTGTCGCGTCCGTAACAACCTGCTCTATAGAAATAGCACACAATCTAACCTGTCAGTTCAACAATGTAATTAACAAAAGACAAAAACGGTCCGAAAACAGCAATTGTTTTGCAAATTTTCCATTTTAATCAATTTTTCCAGTAACAAAGCAAGGGTTAACAGCCAGACAAAACTCAATATTTATTGCCCTGATTCTCTTGTTTGCACAAACACCCCATATGTGGTCGTAAACTGCTGTATGGCCAAGCGGCAGGGCGTAGAAGGAAGGGAACGCCATATGGTTTTTGAAAGGCAGATTTTGCTGGACTGTTTTTTGACAATATGTCCCATTTGAAGCCCCCTGATGCACCCCTACAGTAGAAACTCACAAAAATCGACCCCATTTTGGAAACTACGGGATAAGGTGTCAGTTTTGTTGGTACTATTTTAAGGTAAATATGATTTTTGGTTGCTCTATATTACACTTGTTTTGAGACAAGGTAACAAAAAATAGAAATTCTGAAATCTCATCTCCATTTGCCAATAACTCTTGAGGAACACCTAAAGGGTTAACAAAGTTTATAAAACTGGTTTTGAATACCTTGAGGGGTGTAGTTTCTTAGATAGAGTCACTTTTATGGAGTTTCTACTCTAGGGGTGCATCGGGGGCTTCAAATGGGACATGGTGTCAAAAAACCAGTCTAGCAAAATCCACCTTCCAAAAACCATTTGGCGTTCCTTTCCTTCTGCGCCCTGCAGTTTGGCCATACAGCAGTTTACAACCCCATATTGGATGTTCGTTCAAACTACAGAATCGGGGAATAAATATTAAGTTTTGTTTGGCTGTTAACCCTTGCTTTGTACTGAAAAAATGGATTAAAATGGAAAAGTTTCCAAAAAATCGAAATTCTGAAATTTTATCTCCATTTTCCATTAACTCTTGTGGAAAACCTAAAGGGTTAATTACGTTTGTAAAATCAGTTTTGAATACCTTGAGGGTGTAGTTTCTAGAATGGGGTAATTTTTGGGTGGTTTCTATTATGTAAGCCTCACAAAGTGACTTCAGACCTGAACTGGTCCCTAAAAAGTGGGTTTTAGAAAATTTCTGAAAAATTTCAAGATTTGCTTCTAAACTTCTAAGCCTTATAACGTCCCCAAAAAATGAAATAGCATTCCCAAAATGATCGATACATGAAGTAGACATATGGGGAATGTAAATCAATCACTATTTTTGGCGGTATTACTATGTATTATAGAAGTAGAGAAATTGAAACTTGGAAAATTGCAAATTTTTCTAAATTTTAGGTAAATTTTGTATTTTTCATTTTACCACTGTCATGAAGTACAATATGTGATGAAAAAAATTCTCTGAATGGCCTAGATAAGAAAAAGCGTTTTAAAGTTATCACCACATATAGTGACACTGGTCAGATTTGCAAAAAATGGCTGAGTCCTTAGGGTGAAATAGGGCTGAGTCCTTAAGGTCCCTTTCACACGGGCGAGTTTTCACGCGGGTGCAATGCGTGAGGAGGACGCATTGCACCCGCACTGAATCGGACCCATTCACTTCTATGGGGCTGTGCACATGACAGTTGATTTTCACGCATCACTTTTGCGATGCGTGAAAATCGCAGCATCTCTCTATCTTCTGCGTTTTTAGCGGGCGCAGGCCCCATAGAAGTGAATGGGGCTGCGGGAAAATCGCAAGCATCCGCAAGCAAGTGCGGATGCTTGCGATGTTCCCGCATGGTTGCTATGCAACCATCGGGATGTGTAACCGGTTCTGTATTATTTCACATTATAACATAGTTATAATGTAAAATAATACCCTTAGCCATCTTCCTAATGTTTAAACCGGTGCAGAATGGGTTAAAAATAATAAACTAATAATAACTTACCTGGTCCATTTGATCGCGAAGCCCGGCATCCTCTCCGTTAGCTTGCTAGTAGGAAAAGGACCTGTGATGATGTCACATGGTCTCATGGACCAATCATGGACTATAGTGATGGAGCAGGTGATTGGGCCATGTGATGCTGTGACATCATCACAGGTCCTTTCCTACTAGCAAGCTAACAGAGAGGATGCCGGGCTCGCGATCAAATGGACCAGGTAAGTTATTATTAGTTTATTATTTTTAACCCATTCTGCACCGGTTTAAACATTAGGAAAGATGGCCAAAGTATTATTTTACATTATAACTATGTTATAATGTGAAATAATACCAGCGAGATCAATTTCTGACCCAAACATGCACTTCTGTGAAGAAGTGCAGGTTGAGTCTGGGTACCAAAAGTGCCGATTTTTCTCCCGCGTGTGCAAAGCGCATGACAGCGCTTTGCACTCGCAGGGAAAAATCGCGGCGATTCCGCAGCGCGCCCGCACTGTTTGACGGAGTGCACCCGCAACGCCCGTGTGAAAGAGGCCTAAGGGGTTAAAAGTCTGTGGGGGCCATTTATTGAGACCAGCATTCTAGACGCCGTACTAATAACCCTATATGTGGCTATGAATCTGCTGAGTTTTGAAGCGTCGCCGGCCTCTACATAATTCCGGAGTATCAAGCGCCAGTCTTTTTGTAAGATAGTTGCCTTGCTGGCTTACATTTAGATCATTTTCTGTGTCTAAAGAGGCATGTCCCTTTCACTTTTTAGACCTGGCTTGAGCTGGGAAAAGTCGTAGATTGCGGCGCAACTAACTATTACAACGCAATCTGCGCCTGAAATATACCTAATGGAGGTGTATTTCAGGATAATAAATAACCCTCTATATATCCTTCTTGATATGGAGCATCTCCATGCCAGGGGTGCACCTAGACTTTCTGCTGCCTGAGGCGAAAACTGAAACTACGCCCCCTTTCCCAATGCCAATTTCTTAAACTAACCTCTACCTTCAGCCCATGGCCCTTCGGCTGCCCCCGTCTTATCAATTCCCGGTGCTGCTTGAGGCGATCGCCTCACCTGACCTCATTGGTGGTGCACCCCTCATCTCAGAGTCCGACCATATCATTCTCCATGAATCTATACCTCTTCCACTAATAGCTTGTAGGTATGAATGACCTAAAAAAACAACACATATAAACAATGAGTAAAAAGAAATAAAATAAGGTAATTAAATCAGTGACCATTTTGGGACCAAGGAGAAGAAGCAAAAAATTAAAAAATCACAAGTCTGGTGAGAAAATCAGATATTCATTTAACCCAAATGGGGCAACGTAATCCATCTTACCTTCTTTTCAGCAAGTAGTTTTTTCCAGTTACCACCTCTTATGGATATAAGGACACGATCAATGCCTCTTACATGAAACTGAGATCTTTCACAGTTATGGAATTCTTTAAAATGCCTAGGAATAGATTTTAATTTCGTTAAATCATTCTCATCCTTCGCCCCTTCCTGACACGTCTCCTCAATTCTCACATAAATGAGTTGGCATGAAGATTGTGCCAGATAGATTACTCCTGATGTACCACATGTAATATTATGAGTAATCTTGTATTGTTTAATTGGTTCTAGTAGGGTTGGAAAAGTGAGAGGCTTTGTCTAAATTTGGACAAGCGACACATTGGCAACAAGGTGAGCAACCCCATCTTTGACCCTGTGACCCAAAGGCATAAAATGTCTCTAAAATTCTGGGACTTTCTATAGGTAATAGATGGAAATGGTGGTAAAACTTCATCCAAAGTTGTATCTAAACCTAACAATTCCCAATGTTTGGTCAAGGCAGATCTTATCATTTCCCACTGTGGATTATATGTGTATATAATATATAATTATATAATGAAGGCTGAAGTTCAGCCTGCATTTCTGGGAGGAGTGTCTGCCCCATTTATTCATGGGCTCTCTCAACCCGGCATACATCCCTCTCATGCCCCTCCCTCCCTCCCACCCCTTTTCTCTGTTGTTCTCATTAGGGTATGCCCCCTTTTAGGCCTACCCGCATTCCTGGCTCCAGGAACAAGTCAGCCAGTGTAGGGTCCCGGGTTAGGCATGCTTCCCGCTTCGTTCACAGGTAGCCATGACCACAAATATATATATATATATACTAGCAGAAGGACCCAGGTTCGCACGGGTATATTTCCACTATTTTCCTTTAATGTTTGTGTGTGCTGTTATAAGATAGACTATGTCTCCCATAACAGTGACCTCTACCTCAACCCGTCCCCTTAACAGTGACCTCAATAGCACCCCAGCCCTCAACACTGAACCCCCAAAGTGCCCCACCCCCTTCAAATGTGACTTCCACAACACCCCACCGCCCCTCTAACAAAGACCTCCACCGCAGCCCACCCTCTTAACAGTTACCCGCCACAGTGATCTAGCCCTTAACAGTGATCTCCACAAGTCCACGCCACCTTAACATTTACCTCCACAGCACCCCACTCCCTCAACTTTGACCTGCACAGTGAACCATCCCTTAACAGTGACCCCGCCTCACACCACCCCTTTACCGGTGACATTCACAACACCCCACCCCCTTAACAGTGACCTCAACAGTACCCTACCCCTTAAGAGAGACCTCCACTGCGCTCACCCATTTAACAGTGACTTCTACAGTACCCTGCTCCTTAACAGTGACCTCCGCAACACCTGCCCCCGAACAGTGACCTTCACCGTTCCCTGCACCCTGGTTATTGGTTAATCCCATGCACGTTTAGCAACTGGCTGCAAGCGTTCGCTATACTAGCGTATCGGGTTTACGTCGGGGTGGGTTGGCTCCACTATGACGAACAGTTTCGACAGCGCAGGGCGGTTAGGCCTGATATCCGGTGGGATCACAAGGATATTGGGCTTTGGTTACTGGTGACGGCACCGACTAGGACGGTGCAGCCCTTCCGGGGCGCTTGAGGGTCAACAACGAGGAACGCTTGCGGCAGCATCAGCGAAGGGCTTATGTTTCCTTTTCAACCAAGGAAATTGCAGATCCGGGGCTAAGTGCAAATTTAAGCACGAATGCACCTTGTGCGGGGGCCCCCATGGAGCCAGCCCGTGTTTTTAGAGGGGAAAACAAAGGGAGGCGGGGACGCTGCTGGAAAAAATCTGACTCCAGTGCGGGTGGAATAGATGCAGGAGTTCCTAGATAGGTACCCAGATCGGGCAGCGGCCACTTTTATTTGTTAACAGTTTTAAGTTCGGTTTTCGTATTCCATCATTTACGCCGGCGGGGCCCCTGGTTCATAAGAATCTGAGGTCCGCTCTTGATCACCCGAGGTAGTTTCTGGGAAGTTAAGGAAGGAGGTGGAGTTGGGGCGGATGGCGGGCCCGTTTAGGGTGCCTCCGTTGGTCAATCTAAAAGTTTCTCTATTGGGGGTGGTGCCTAAGAAGGAGCCAAACAAGTTTCGGCTCATTCACCATTTGTCATATCCAAAAGGAGCGTCATTCAATTACGGCATAGATGCCGATTTATGTTCAGTGGTGTATACATCATTTGATGCGGCTGTGAATTGGGTAAGATGGTGGGGCCGAGGAGCGTTAATGGCAAGGTTGACATTGAAGCAGCTTTTCGCTTGTTACCGCTTAATGTGGAGAGCTTGCATTTGTTGGGTTGTTTTTGGGAAGGGAGTTATTTTGTAGATAGGTGCTTACCCATGGGGTGTTCGCTTTCCTGTGCGTATTTTGAAATGTTTAGTTCATTTTTAGAATGGGTAGTGGTTGACGTTTCGGGTTGTTCATCGGTTATTCACTATTTAGATGATTTTTTTGTTTAGGGCTGCCGGAAAGCTCGGGTTTGTTCTTTTGTTACTGCATATGTTAGTCGGTTTTGCGCATTTTGGGGTACTGCTGGCTGGTGAGAAGACGGTGGGTCCAGCGTCGGAATTGTTGTGTTTTTGGGAAATGTTATAGACACTGTCAGGATGGAGTGTAGACTTCCGGAGGAAAAACTGTTGAATCTGCGGCAGGAGGTTTGTAAGGCCATAAAACGGGAAAAGATTAGGTTGCGGGACTTGCAGTTCTTATTGGGAAAACGTAACTTTGCATGCCGGATTATGCCGATGGGTCGAATTTTTTGCAGGCAGCGGCTACGGCGGCTGTGTCAGCGCCACATCACTTCGTACGGCTACGAAAGGAATTGAAAGGGGATTTAAGGGTATGGGCAGAGTTTTACAACAGTACAATGGTCAGGCGTTAGTTATGGGGGCGCTTGTGATAATGTTGATTTTGAGTTATATACGGACGCGTCTTGGGGAGTTGGTTTTGGGGCTTATTGCAAGGGACAATGGTGTGCGGGTCAGTGGCCGGAGACGTGGTTTACGTGTGGCTGGGTAACCTGGCTCTTTTGGAACTATTTACCATTGTCATGGCGGTAGTGTTGTGGGGAGAAGCGATTCGCCAATAGAAAGGTGCGTTTCCATTGTGATAACTTGGGGGTGGTTCAGGCTATCAACAGTTTATCGGCATCTTGTTTATTAGGCTCTTGCAATTTCTGGTCTTGCGTGGTCGCAAAGCATGTTGCAGGAGTGTCTAATTCTGTGGCGGATGCTCTTTCTCATTCACAGTGGGAGTGGTTTCGGCTTCTAGTGCCAGAAGCAGAGGAAGAGGGTCTGGAGTGTCCGATTTGGCTTTGGGAAATCCTGGAGGAGCGATAGTGAGGTTGTTGAAGGACTCGCTGAGTCCTGGTACCTGGAAGGCATATGGTAAGGCGTGGGAGACCTGGGAGAGGTGGAGCTCCCGGCTTGAGGCATGCGTTGATAATGGAGAGATGATATTGGTGCTGTTATTAGGGCATTTTAAAGAGGAAGGTTGGTCTGTTTCTCAGGTAAACCGTTTTATTGCATGTCTAGCGTATGGGTTAAGGTTGCGTGGCTTAACTGACCAGACAAAAACTTTTGGGTTCGGTAGGTTTTGAAGGGATGGCATAGGGAAGTAAGGTCGAAGACCAGGGAGGCGGGTTGCTTTTAAGTTTCTTTTGGAGATAAGAAAAAGAAAAGTTGGGCGTTGTTTTTAGTTCGAGGGTGGGAAGTGGGTTTATTTAGGGCGGCATTTGCATTAGCATTTTTGGGGCTTTTAGATTAGGGAGTTGGTGAGTGTCAGTGTCAGTAGAGCGGGGTTTGAAGTGTGATGATGTGGACTTATATTTGGACAGGGTTGTGGTTCAGATTCGGAAGTCGAAGACGGATCAGGAAGGTAGGGGTTGCCAGTTTACGTTGTTTGCAGTTCCTGGTTGTTTTATGTGCCCAGTCCGAGTGTGTGGAGGGTGATGCACCCCTACAGTAGAAACTCACAAAAATCGACCCCATTTTGGAAACTCACGGGATAAGGTGTCAGTTTTTGTTGGTACTATTTTAAGGTAAATATGATTTTTAGTTGCTCTATATTACACTTGTTTTGAGACAAGGTAACAAAAAATAGAAATTCTGAAATCTCATCTCCATTTGCCAATAACTCTTGAGGAACACCTAAAGGGTTAACAAAGTTTATAAAACTGGTTTTGAATACCTTGAGGGTGTAGTTTCTTAGATAGAGTCACTTTTATGGAGTTTCTACTCTAGGGGTGCATCGGGGGCTTCAAATGGGACATGGTGTCAAAAAACCAGTCTATGCAAATCCACCTTCCAAAAACCATTTGGCGTTCCCTTTCCTTCTGCGCCCTGCAGTTTGGCCATACAGCAGTTTACAACCCCATATTGGATGTTCGTTCAAACTACAGAATCGGGGAATAAATATTAAGTTTTGTTTGGCTGTTAACCCTTGCTTTGTACTGGAAAAAATGGATTAAAATGGAAAAGTTTCCAAAAAATCGAAATTCTGAAATTTTATCTCCATTTTCCATTAACTCTTGTGGAAAACCTAAAGGGTTAATTACGTTTGTAAAATCAGTTTTGAATACCTTGAGGGTGTAGTTTCTAGAATGGGGTAATTTTGGGTGGTTTCTATTATGTAAGCCTCACAAAGTGACTTCAGACCTGAACTGGTCCCTAAAAAGTGGGTTTTAGAAAATTTCTGAAAAATTTCAAGATTTGCTTCTAAACTTCTAAGCCTTATAACGTCCCCAAAAAATGAAATAGCATTCCCAAAATGATCGATACATGAAGTAGACATATGGGGAATGTAAATCAATCACTATTTTTGGCGGTATTACTATGTATTATAGAAGTAGAGAAATTGAAACTTGGAAAATTGCAAATTTTTCTAAATTTTGGGTAAATTTTGTATTTTATCATTTTACCACTGTCATGAAGTACAATATGTGATGAAAAAAATTCTCTGAATGGCCTAGATAAGAAAAAGCGTTTTAAAGTTATCACCACATAAAGTGACACTGGTCAGATTTGCAAAAAATGGCTGAGTCCTTAGGGTGAAATAGGGCTGAGTCCTTAAGGTCCCTTTCACACGGGCGAGTTTTCGCGCGGGTGCAATGCGTGAGGAGGACGCATTGCACCCGCACTGAATCCGGACCCATTCACTTCTATGGGGCTGTGCACATGACAGTTGATTTTCACGCATCACTTTTGCGATGCGTGAAAATCGCAACATCTCTATCTTCTGCGTTTTTAGCGGGCGCAGGCCCCATAGAAGTGAATGGGGCTGCGGGAAAATCGCAAGCATCCGCAAGCAAGTGCGGATGCTTTGCGATGTTCCCGCATGGTTGCTATGCAACCATCGGGATGTGTAACCGGTTCTGTATTATTTCACATTATAACATAGTTATAATGTAAAATAATACCCTTAGCCATCTTCTAATGTTTAAACCGGTGCAGAATGGGTTAAAAATAATAAACTAATAATAACTTACCTGGTCCATTTGATCGCGAAGCCCGGCATCCTCTCCGTTAGCTTGCTAGTAGGAAAAGGACCTGTGATGATGTCACATGGTCACATGGACCAATCACATGCTCCATCACTATAGTGATGGAGCAGGTGATTGGGCCATGTGATGCTGTGACATCATCACGGAGTCCTTTCCTACTAGCAAGCTAACTGAAAGGATGCCGGGCTCGCGATCAAATGGACCAGGTAAGTATTATTAGTTTATTATTTTAACCCATTCTACCAGTTCGCTGATAGGAAAGATGGCCAAGTATTATTTTACATTATAACTATGTTATAATGTGAAATAATACCAGCGAGACAATTTCTGACCCAAACATGCACTTCTGTGAAGAAGTGCAGGTTGAGTCTGGGTACCAAAAGTGCCGATTTTTCTCCCGCGTGTGCAAAGCGCATGACAGCGCTTTGCACTCGCAGGGAAAAATCGCGGCGATTCCACAGCGCGCCCGCACTGTTTGACGGAGTGCACCCGCAGCGCCCGTGTGAAAAGAGGCCTAAGGGTTAAAAGTCTGTGGGGGCCATTTATTGAGACCAGCATTCTAGACGCCGTACTAATAACCCCTATATGTGGCTATGAATCTGCTGAGTTTTGAAGCGTCGCCGGCCTCTACATAATTCCGGGTATCAAGCGCCAGTCTTTTTGTAAGATAGTTGCCTTGCTGGCTTACATTTAGATCATTTTCTGTGTCTAAAGAGGCATGTCCCTTTCACTTTTTAGACCTGGCTTGAGGCTGGGAAAAGTCGTAGATTGCGGCGCAACTAACTATTACAACGCAATCTGCGCCTGAAATATACCTAATGGAGGTGTATTTCAGGATAATAAATAACCCTCTATATATCCTTCTTGATATGGAGCATCTCCATGCCAGGGTGCACCTAGACTTTCTGCTGCCTGAGGCGAAAACTGAAACTACGCCCCCCTTTCCCAATGCCAATTTCTTAAACTAACCTCTACCTTCAGCCCATGGCCCTTCGGCTGCCCCCATCTTATCAATTCCCGGTGCTGCTTGAGGCGATCGCCTCACCTGACCTCATTGGTGGTGCACCCCTCATCTCAAGTCCGACCATATCATTCTCCATGAATCTATACCTCTTCCACTAATAGCTTGTAGGTATGAATGACCTAAAAAAACAACACATATAAACAATGAGTAAAAAGAAATAAAATAAGGTAATTAAATCAGTGACCATTTTGGGACCAAGGAGAAGAAGCAAAAATTAAAAAATCACAAGTCTGGTGAGAAAATCAGATATTCATTTAACCCAAATGGGGCAACGTAATCCATCTTACCTTCTTTTCAGCAAGTAGTTTTTCCAGTTACCACCTCTTATGGATATAAGGACACGATCAATGCCTCTTACATGAAACTGAGATCTTTCACAGTTATGGAATTCTTTAAAATGCCTAGGAATAGATTTTAATTTCGTTAAATCATTCTCATCCTTCGCCCCTTCCTGACACGTCTCCTCAATTCTCACATAAATGAGTTGGCATGAAGATTGTGCCAGATAGATTACTCCTGATGTACCACATGTAATATTATGAGTAATCTTGTATTGTTTAAGTGGTTCTAGTAGGGTTGGAAAAGTGAGAGGCTTTGTCTAAATTTGGACAAGCGACACATTGGCAACAAGGTGAGCAACCCCATCTTTGACCCTGTGACCCAAAGGCATAAAATGTCTCTAAAATTCTGGGACTTTCTATAGGTAATAGATGGAAATGGTGGTAAAACTTCATCCAAAGTTGTATCTAAACCTAACAATTCCCAATGTTTGGTCAAGGCAGATCTTATCATTTCCCACTGTGGATTATATGTGTATATATATAATATATAATTATATAATGAAGGCTGAAGTTCAGCCTGCATTTCTGGGAGGAGTGTCTGCCCCATTTATTCATGGGCTCTCTCAGCCCGGCATACATCCCTCTCATGCCCCTCCCTCCCTCCCACCCCTTTTCTCTGTTGTTCTCATTAGGGTATGCCCCTTTTAGGCCTACCCGCATTCCTGGCTCCAGGAACAAGTCAGCCAGTGTAGGGTCCCGGGTTAGGCATGCTTCCCGCTTCGTTCACAGGTAGCCATGACCACAAATATATATATATATATACTAGCAGAAGGACCCAGGTTCGCACGGGTATATTTCCACTATTTTCCTTTAATGTTTGTGTGTGCTGTTATAAGATAGACTATGTCTCCCATAACAGTGACCTCTACCTCAACCCGTCCCTTAACAGTGACCTCAATAGCACCCCAGCCCTCAACACTGAACCCCCAAAGTGCCCCACCCCTTCAAATGTGACTTCCACAACACCCCACCGCCCCTCTAACAAAGACCTCCACCGCAGCCCACCCTCTTAACAGTTACCCGCCACAGTGATCTAGCCCTTAACAGTGATCTCCACAAGTCCACGCCACCTTAACATTTACCTCCACAGCACCCCACTCCCTCAACTTTGACCTGCACAGTGAACCATCCCTTAACAGTGACCCCGCCTCACACCACCCCTTTACCGGTGACATTCACAACACCCCACCCCTTAACAGTGACCTCAACAGTACCCTACCCCCTTAAGAGAGACCTCCACTGCGCTCACCCATTTAACAGTGACTTCTACAGTACCCTGCTCCCTTAACAGTGACCTCCGCAACACCTGCCCCCGAACAGTGACCTTCACCGTTCCCTGCACCCTGGTTATTGGTTAATCCCATGCACGTTTAGCAACTGGCTGCAAGCGTTCGCTATACTAGCGTATCGGGTTTACGTCGGGGTGGGTTGGCTCCACTATGACGAACAGTTTCGGCAGCGCAGGGCGGTTAGGCCTGATATCCGGTGGGATCACAAGGATATTGGGCTTTGGTTACTGGTGACGGCACCGACTAGGACGGTGCAGCCCTTCCGGGGCGCTTGAGGGGTCAACAACGAGGCAGCTTGCGGCAGCATCAGCGAAGGGCTTATGTTTCCTTTTCAACCAAGGAAATTGCAGATCCGGGGCTAAGTGCAAATTTAAGCACGAATGCACCTTGTGCGGGGGCCCCCATGGAGCCAGCCCGTGTTTTTAGAGGGGAAAACAAAGGGAGGCGGGGGCGCTGCTGGAAAAAATCTGACTCCAGTGCGGGTGGAATAGATGCAGGAGTTCCTAGATAGGTACCCAGATCGGGCAGCGGCCACTTTTATTTGTTAACAGTTTTAAGTTCGGTTTTCGTATTCCATCATTTACGCCGGCGGGGCCCCTGGTTCATAAGAATCTGAGGTCCGCTCTTGATCACCCGAGGTAGTTTCTGGGAAGTTAAGGAAGGAGGTGGAGTTGGGGCGGATGGCGGGCCCGTTTAGGGTGCCTCCGTTGGTCAATCTAAAAGTTTCTCTATTGGGGGTGGTGCCTAAGAAGGAGCCAAACAAGTTTCGGCTCATTCACCATTTGTCATATCCAAAAGGAGCGTCATTCAATTACGGCATAGATGCCGATTTATGTTCAGTGGTGTATACATCATTTGATGCGGCTGTGAATTGGGTAAGATGGTGGGGCCGGGGAGCGTTAATGGCAAGGTTGACATTGAAGCAGCTTTTCGCTTGTTACCGCTTAATGTGGAGAGCTTGCATTTGTTGGGTTGTTTTTGGGAAGGGAGTTATTTTGTAGATAGGTGCTTACCCATGGGGTGTTCGCTTTCCTGTGCGTATTTTGAAATGTTTAGTTCATTTTTAGAATGGGTAGTGGTTGACGTTTCGGGTTGTTCATCGGTTATTCACTATTTAGATGATTTTTTGTTTAGGGCTGCCGGAAAGCTCGGGTTTGTTCTTTTGTTACTGCATATGTTAGTCGGTTTTTGCGCATTTTGGGGTACTGCTGGCTGGTGAGAAGACGGTGGGTCCAGCGTCGGAATTGTTGTGTTTTTGGGAAATGTTATAGACACTGTCAGGATGGAGTGTAGACTTCCGGAGGAAAAACTGTTGAATCTGCGGCAGGAGGTTTGTAAGGCCATAAAACGGGAAAAGATTAGGTTGCGGGACTTGCAGTTCTTATTGGGAAAACGTAACTTTGCATGCCGGATTATGCCGATGGGTCGAATTTTTGCAGGCAGCGGCTACGGCGGCTGTGTCAGCGCCACATCACTTCGTGCGGCTACGAAAGGAATTGAAAGGGGATTTAAGGGTATGGGCAGAGTTTTTACAACAGTACAATGGTCAGGCGTTAGTTATGGGGGCGCTTGTGATAATGTTGATTTTGAGTTATATACGGACGCGTCTTGGGGAGTTGGTTT
This sequence comes from Bufotes viridis, assembly GCA_033119425.1. Taxonomy (NCBI): domain Eukaryota; kingdom Metazoa; phylum Chordata; class Amphibia; order Anura; family Bufonidae; genus Bufotes; species Bufotes viridis. Next base: position 15,223 of record JAKVIS010001401.1, read on the forward strand.
TGGGGCTTATTGCAAGGGACAATGGTGTGCGGGTCAGTGGCCGGAGGCGTGGTTTACGTGTGGCTGGGTAACCTGGCTCTTTTGGAACTATTTACCATTGTCATGGCGGTAGTGTTGTGGGGAGAGCGATTCGCCAATAGAAAGGTGCGTTTCCATTGTGATAACTTGGGGGTGGTTCAGGCTATCAACAGTTTATCGGCATCTTGTTTATTAGGCTCTTGCAATTTCTGGTCTTGCGTGGTCGCAAAGCATGTTGCAGGGGTGTCTAATTCTGTGGCGGATGCTCTTTCTCATTCACAGTGGGAGTGGTTTCGGCTTCTAGTGCCAGAAGCAGAGGAAGAGGGTCTGGAGTGTCCGATTTGGCTTTGGGAAATCCTGGAGGAGCGATAGTGAGGTTGTTGAAGGACTCGCTGAGTCCTGGTACCTGGAAGGCATATGGTAAGGCGTGGGAGACCTGGGAGAGGTGGAGCTCCCGGCTTGAGGCATGCGTTGATGATGGAGAGATGATATTGGTGCTGTTATTAGGGCATTTTAAAGAGGAAGGTTGGTCTGTTTCTCAGGTAAACCGTTTTATTGCATGTCTAGCGTATGGGTTAAGGTTGCGTGGCTTAACTGACCAGACAAAAACTTTTGGGTTCGGTAGGTTTTGAAGGGATGGCATAGGGAAGTAAGGTCGAAGACCAGGGGAGGCGGGTTGCTTTTAAGTTTCTTTTGGAGATAAGAAAAGAGAAAAGTTGGGCGTTGTTTTTAGTTCGGGGTGGGAAGTGGGTTTATTTAGGACGGCATTTGCATTAGCATTTTTGGGGCTTTTAGATTAGGGGAGTTGGTGAGTGTCAGTGTCAGTAGAGCGGGGGTTTGAAGTGTGATGATGTGGACTTATATTTGGACAGGGTTGTGGTTCAGATTCGGAAGTCGAAACGGATCAGGAAGGTAGGGGTTGCCAGTTTACGTTGTTTGCAGTTCCTGGTTGTTTTATGTGCCCAGTCCGGTGTGTGGAGGGTGATAGTGTGGGATTAGGTAGGGATACGTTGCCTTTTCTCCGGCATGAGGACGGTTCGTTTTGTCCCGTTTTCAATTTTTGGCGGTGTTCAAGAAATGCTTGAAAGCTCTTGGAGTCGAGGAACAGGGTATTCTGGGCACCCGTTCAGGATAGGAGCAGTGACGGAGGTGGCCAGATTGGGAGTCAGTGAGGAGGTAATTCGGAAGATTGGGCGTTGGGAATCGGCGAGGTTTCGGTCTTATGTTAGACAGTTTTTTTTTATAGATATGATGCGGGCAATGTTTGCTTTAGTGTTAATTCTTCTTTTGTTTGATTTCAGGTTCGACAGCAGCTTTGGTGTGGATGTAGGGCACTCCTATGTGTTTTGGGGGCAGTTAGAGCGGGTGTGTGGCCGAACTGGCCCCTGACCCTTAACCTAATACTGACCCCCAAACCCTAAGTCTAATACTAGTCTCTAGATCTAATATTGACCCCTAATGCTAATACAATGCCATACTGACCCCTAACCCTAAGGCCTCATTCACACGACAGTATTTTGCGGACCGTATACTGGCCGTTTTTCAGTTCAGTATACTGACAGTATACTGAACCATTCACTTCAATGGGACCGCAAAAAATACTGAAGTGTCTCCAGTATGCCTTCCGTTTCCGTTTTTCCGTTCCGTTTAAATATAGAACATGTCCTATTCTTGTCCATAAATCACGTTCAGTGGCTCCATTCAAGTCAATGGGTCCGCAAAAAAAACGGAAAGCATACGGAAGTGCATCCGTATGTCTTCCGTATCCGTTCCGTTTTTGCGGAACCATCTATTGAAAATGTTAAGACCAGCCCAATTTTTTTCTATGTTATTACTGTATACTGTATATGCCATACGGAAAAGCGGACGGAAAAACGGAACGAAGCGGAAACACAACGGAAGAAAAAAACGGAACCACTGATCCGCAAAATACGGACCGCAAAATACTGAAAAAGCCATACGGTCGTGTGAATGAGGCCTAATACTGAAAATTAACCCTATGGCTACATTTGCAAAACCGTATGTGTTTTCCCATCCACATCCATAAAGCAAGAATACTGGCCATGTGCGTTCGGCGTTTTGTGGAACACACAAGGGCAGGAAACTGCAATATATATATATAGAAAAAATAAATAAAAGCAGACTGATGTACCAGCCCTAAAAGGGATTTTTGGACCGCTGTTAGGACACTGTCCTTATAGGAGATGAGCCTTTGAGGACTGGAGTGGACACAGAACACTGTCCTAGCTAACGCTTTCCCTATTAATTCGGCAGCAGCAGCACTCTCCCTGCTCTAACTAACACTGCAGCTTCAGAATGAACCTAAGATGGATGCTGTTCTTGCTTTTTGATAGGAGGTGGGAGGGTCTGGGAGTGAGGGTATACTGATTGGCTGGAATGTGTCTGCTGACTGTGAGGTACAGAGTCAAAGTTTACTCAATGATGATGTATCGGGGCGGACCGAATTTTCGGGACATCTCTACCCCTAACCTAATACTGGCCCCTAACCCAGAACTGACACAAAGTCCAGAACACGGACTGAAGTCAGAGATTAGCACAGCAGAGAAAGATAAAGCAAGATATCCAAGTTCAGCTGCCAGTTTACCCCAAAACCTGCTGGAACCAAAAGAAAGATCAAGTATTGTCTGTTAAACTTTACAAAGTTTAGACTCAGCTTATTCTCTACAAACTACGACTCTCCAATTTATTTCTATGGAGCCTAACCCTGGGGAGCGACGGTATCCAGGTAAGAGCGCCGTGACACAGCAAACTAATAAGGCTGCACCACCAATCGGCATCCCAAAAACCTGGTGCACGATAAGCCCTGGGGGCAGCATACTGCAAAGGAATCTTTGTTGGTCTCATGTTAACAAAATGACAAAATTCAGAGGCTTCAGGGGTTAAAAATACAACTTGGCTGTATTTGGTCCAGCAACAAAACAGCGACATCACATAGAGATCAGTTCACACATAACAGTATTCAGAGCACAGATGTTCCACTGTGGCTACTGTGCCTTTCAAGACTGAGACCTTGACTGCAGTTGTCAACAGTTTTATGCCCCAGTAACAGCATCACCTGGGCTGATTGGTGGGGAAGGGGGGAGTCCTGGAGGGGAGGGAATGGCAGGTCCCACTGCCAACCTACCTGCCATTCCAAAAAAATTCAGGCCCGGAAATAAAATTTATAAAAACCTCAGCAAAGTAAATTTACTAAGGAAACCCAACTTTCCTGGATTTTTCATCTCACCTACATTAAAAAGTGTGGATGAGATGTACACCCCCTCAGGTGTCTTCCATCTGCCTATGTATTCTACGATAGATAGACAGACAGACAGGGAAAGACGGACATACAGATAGACAAACAGAGGGACAGACAGACAGACAGATATGGCCACTGTTGATGGTGTTCCAAGGCTTTAGGACTGATGGGCATGATGGTATTAACGCCATTTAGTCCATGGACCGGCAGCTGCAGCAGGTGTTCTTCTTCTGGGTCCTTTTTTGAATCCATTTATGGAACCGTTTCAGGCGGGATGGTCTCGTGATATTCTCCTGATCTGTTTTGGATGGTTTTTCATGATTTTTCCTCCTCTATTTTAGGTGTTATTTTCATTATTTTCTCCTCCTCTTTTTGGCAGCTTTAAGTTGTTCAATAATTGTCATTTCTTTCTTGATGTTATTCATGGCTGGTCTGATGTTATCTTTCTTGATGTCATTCATGGCTGGTCTGATGTTATCTTTCTTGATGTTATCTATGACTGGTCTGATGTTATCTTTCTTGATGTTATCTATGGCTGGTCTGATGTTATTTTCTTAATTTGCACTAAAGGCTTTTGAACAACTACAAAATGAAAAGGAAACCATCAGCAGGTAGTAGATATAACAGAATATATACTTTTAACATTATGAGCAATGCAGTAATATAGTGATGCAGCTCATCAGCAGACATGATGCTGAATAATGGGGTAATAGAAGGACCCACAATGTGTGTGATCAGCAGATATGAGAGGTAACCCTAAGCTCTACCTGGACCCCCATTATATATGTTATTACATAGAAATGATTACCTGGCTTCTCCACTCGAACCATCGCTAGATCAGTTGCCTGTTTCTGTTCCCGCCGGCGCCAGGCCTTGATGTACTTGTAACTGTGAGACAGAGAAATGTCCTGACATTAGCCGCTACAGATGATGATCTTCAGTTCCCCATCAGAATATACCCATGACCCCCTCCCCCACTACAGGGGGTGAGCTATAAAGGTGCAGTATATAACAGGCAGGAAGGATATACAATAGTGCTATATTCTTTATCACATCATAATACAGGACTGGGAAAGAGTGGACAGCAGTTACATGATTACATCCCTGCCCGATCCTGCCCCTGTATTATAACTTGGCTGCAGTAGTTACTGCGCTCCCTGTAGGTCAGACAATACAGTGTATAGAGAATATTGTGATCTGTAGAGTAGAAGAAAATTGTAAACTCACCAGCAAAAGATGGTAATCACGGCGGCAAGCAATAGAAATCCGCATAGCGGCAGGACAACGCGGTACATGACTGGTAATAAAGACACAAGATGCTCGTTATCAATTCTTATCATAGAGAACATATTCTACAAGACATTGTCCAACATCTCTAGATCCTAGAGGATAATGAGAGTAGAAATAGGAGAGGAAGGACTTGACTACTCACTGTTATTTGCACCAGCGCTGTCCGGACCGGGGTTGTACTCCCTGATCCTGGGAAAGTCACTGTCCATGAAAGAATGAAGAAAAATAAAGACATGAAATCAATGATAGCGGAAGCTGAACCCCAAAACGAGGACAAGAGGCAACGTCAGAAGATGACAATAAATCAGTATTTAGTAAGTGCCCACTAGTGGATGTCATCATTTAAGGCCATGGTTTCAGATTAGAAACCTTACAGCTTTCTTTCTGAAATATCCTCCCTCTTGTTCCAGGGGTTGTGTACGGTTTTGCAGTTCAGCGCCATCCAAGTAAATGGGGCTCAGCTACAATGCCGCACACAGCCCACTGTCCTATAACCTGATCTCCAAGCCACAGAGATACCAGCCAGATTTGCCTCTAGGACTCGTAATCATGTAAGGATAAATACAATATTCAGCCCCCATTCCGTAAGATAAACCCCGGTGATAATAGCCATTACCTGCAGGTGTTTTTGTGGGCTTTCCGTAAACATAACATATAAAAAGAAAAGAAAAACAAGAACAATTCTTCTTGAATCCATCGTCTCCAACATCTAACCCTCAAAAGAATCCAGTGCACCCCAACACATAGAACCCTGGACACAGCATTGTGATGTCATACAGCTTCAGTATTCTAAGGGGCGGGGCTCCTGGCTACTGCTGATGTCATCAGAGATCTAGTCTGAATGAAGAACTGTATATAGAGCAGTAATGTTTAAAGGGAATGCCACTTTTAGTAAACCTTTAACAAAGTCATAAGTATATTGGGCGTTATTTATTAAACTGGTGTGAAGTGGAAATGGCTTAGTTGCCCATAGCAACCAATCAGATTCCACCTTTCAATTTGGGCCACTCCTTTGGAAAGTGAAAGGAGGAATCTGATTCATTGCTATGGGCAAATAAGCTCAGTTTTCCGTTACACCAGTTTGATAAATGATCCCCATTATGTACATTATAGCATGAGACTACACAATTATGATACATAATTTATACATTCAGAACTCCTGGGTGGTAATGAGGACTCTCCTTCCCTCTTTTAACCCCTTAAGGGCGCATGACGTATCGGTGCGTCATTGTTTCCGAGTCCATAAGGACCCATGACGATACAGGTGCGTCATGAGTAGTTCGATCACTGCTGCTCAGCCGGCAGTGATCGGAACAAACACCTGCTGAAATCATTCAGCAGGTACCTTGTTACAATGCCCAGAGGGTCCTGTGACCCCCATATCGGCGATCTCTGCAAACTGCAGGTCAATTCAGACCCACGGTTTGCAGCGCTCTGTGCGATCTCTGGGGATCAGAGAGTTAATGCCCCCAAAGTGTTCATTTTAACCCCCTGCAGCCCCCAATCATATTATGGCTGCGGGGGTGCAGGAGAGGGTGGTTGCGGGCGGCGGGAGGCTGTGCGGGCTGTGTCAGCACATTGCACGTCCGTAAAAATCTGCTCTATAAAAATATCAAATGACTGAACTCGTTAGGTGAACGCCATAAAAAAGAAAAAAATGGTGTAAATAAGCCATTTATTTGGCACCTTACATCACTAAAAGTGTAATACAAAGTGATCAAAAAAGCGTATGCCTCCCAAAATAGTACGAATCAAACCGCCATCTCATCCCATAAAAAATGAGCCCCTACCTAAAACATTGCTTCTCAGACTAAAACATGATTTTTTGTTTCAAAAATGCTTTTTAGTGTTAAATGTAAAAAAATCCCTAAAAAGTAGACATATTGGGTATCTCCATGTCCGTAAAAATCTGCTCTATAAAAATATAACATGACCTAACCCCTCAAGTAAAAACTGTAAAAAAATTAAATAAAAACGTTGTCAAAAAGCCATTTTTGTCACCTTACATCACAAAAAGTGTAATAGCAAGTGATCAAAAATACATATTACCCCCAAATAGTGCCAATCTAACCGTCACCTCATCCCACAAAAAATGAGCCCCTACATAAGACAGTCGCCCAAAAAAATAAAAAATAAACTGTGGCTTTCAGAATGTGGAGACACTAAAAAATAATTTTTTCAAAAATGCTTTATTATGTAAAACTAAAACAAAAACCCCTAAAAAGTAGTCATATTTGGTATTGTCGCGTCCGTAACAACCTGCTCTATAGAAATAGCACACAATCTAACCTGTCAGTTCAACAATGTAATTAACAAAAGACAAAAACGGTCCGAAAACAGCAATTGTTTTGCAAATTTACCATTTTAATCAATTTTTCCAGTAACAAAGCAAGGGTTAACAGCCAGACAAAACTCAATATTTATTGCCCTGATTCTCTTGTTTGCACAAACACCCCATATGTGGTCGTAAACTGCTGTATGGCCAAACGGCAGGGCGTAGAAGGAAGGGAACGCCATATGGTTTTGAAAGGCAGATTTTGCTGGACTGTTTTTGACAATATGTCCCATTTGAAGCCCCCTGATGCACCCCTACAGTAGAAACTCACAAAAATCGACCCCATTTTGGAAACTACGGGATAAGGTGTCAGTTTTGTTGGTACTATTTTAAGGTAAATATGATTTTTGGTTGCTCTATATTACACTTGTTTTGAGACAAGGTAACAAAAAATAGAAATTCTGAAATCTCATCTCCATTTGCCAATAACTCTTGAGGAACACCTAAAGGGTTAACAAAGTTTATAAAACTGGTTTTGAATACCTTGAGGGTGTAGTTTCTTAGATAGAGTCACTTTTATGGAGTTTCTACTCTAGGGGTGCATCGGGGGCTTCAAATGGGACATGGTGTCAAAAAACCAGTCTAGCAAAATCCACCTTCCAAAAACCATTTGGCGTTCCTTTCCTTCTGCGCCCTGCAGTTTGGCCATACAGCAGTTTACAACCCCATATTGGATGTTCGTTCAAACTACAGAATCGGGGAATAAATATTAAGTTTTGTTTGGCTGTTAACCCTTGCTTTGTACTGAAAAAAATGGATTAAAATGGAAAAGTTTCCAAAAAATCGAAATTCTGAAATTTTATCTCCATTTTCCATTAACTCTTGTGGAAAACCTAAAGGGTTAATTACGTTTGTAAAATCAGTTTTGAATACCTTGAGGGGTGTAGTTTCTAGAATGGGGTAATTTTTGGGTGGTTTCTATTATGTAAGCCTCACAAAGTGACTTCAGACCTGAACTGGTCCCTAAAAAGTGGGTTTTAGAAAATTTCTGAAAAATTTCAAGATTTGCTTCTAAACTTCTAAGCCTTATAACGTCCCCAAAAAATGAAATAGCATTCCCAAAATGATCGATACATGAAGTAGACATATGGGAATGTAAATCAATCACTATTTTTGGCGGTATTACTATGTATTATAGAAGTAGAGAAATTGAAACTTGGAAAATTGCAAATTTTTCTAAATTTTGGGTAAATTTTGTATTTTTCATTTTACCACTGTCATGAAGTACAATATGTGATGAAAAAAATTCTCTGAATGGCCTAGATAAGAAAAAGCGTTTTAAAGTTATCACCACATATAGTGACACTGGTCAGATTTGCAAAAAATGGCTGAGTCCTTAGGGTGAAATAGGGCTGAGTCCTTAAGGTCCCTTTCACACGGGCGAGTTTTCCGAGCGGGTGCAATGCGTGAGGAGGACGCATTGCACCCGCACTGAATCCGGACCCATTCACTTCTATGGGGCTGTGCACATGACAGTTGATTTTCACGCATCACTTTTGCGATGCGTGAAAATCGCAGCATACTCTATCTTCTGCGTTTTTAGCGGGCGCAGGCCCCATAGAAGTGAATGGGGCTGCGGGAAAATCGCAAGCATCCGCCAAGCAAGTGCGGATGCTGCGATGTTCCCGCATGGTTGCTATGCAACCATCGGGATGTGTAACCGGTTCTGTATTATTTCACATTATAACATAGTTATAATGTAAAATAATACCCTTAGCCATCTTCCTAATGTTTAAACCGGTGCAGAATGGGTTAAAAATAATAAACTAATAATAACTTACCTGGTCCATTTGATCGCGAAGCCCGGCATCCTCTCCGTTAGCTTGCTAGTAGGAAAAGGACCTGTGATGATGTCACATGGTCTCATGGACCAATCATGGACTATAGTGATGGAGCAGGTGATTGGGCCATGTGATGCTGTGACATCATCACAGGTCCTTTCCTACTAGCAAGCTAACAGAGAGGATGCCGGGCTTCGCGATCAAATGGACCAGGTAAGTTATTATTAGTTTATTATTTTAACCCATTCTGCACCGGTTCACATTAGGAAAGATGGCCCAAGTATTATTTTACATTATAACTATGTTATAATGTGAAATAATACCAGCGAGACAATTTCTGACCCAAACATGCACTTCTGTGAAGAAGTGCAGGTTGAGTCTGGGTACCAAAAGTGCCGATTTTTCTCCCGCGTGTGCAAAGCGCATGACAGCGCTTTGCACTCGCAGGGAAAAATCGCGGCGATTCCACAGCAGCGCCCGCACTGTTTGACGGAGTGCACCCGCAACGCCCGTGTGAAAGAGGCCTAAGGGGTTAAAAGTCTGTGGGGGCCATTTATTGAGACCAGCATTCTAGACGCCGTACTAATAACCCCTATATGTGGCTATGAATCTGCTGAGTTTTGAAGCGTCGCCGGCCTCTACATAATTCCGGAGTATCAAGCGCCAGTCTTTTTGTAAGATAGTTGCCTTGCTGGCTTACATTTAGATCATTTTCTGTGTCTAAAGAGGCATGTCCCTTTCACTTTTTAGACCTGGCTTGAGCTGGGAAAAGTCGTAGATTGCGGCGCAACTAACTATTACAACGCAATCTGCGCCTGAAATATACCTAATGGAGGTGTATTTCAGGATAATAAATAACCCTCTATATATCCTTCTTGATATGGAGCATCTCCATGCCAGGGGTGCACCTAGACTTTCTGCTGCCTGAGGCGAAAACTGAAACTACGCCCCCTTTCCCAATGCCAATTTCTTAAACTAACCTCTACCTTCAGCCCATGGCCCTTCGGCTGCCCCCGTCTTATCAATTCCCGGTGCTGCTTGAGGCGATCGCCTCACCTGACCTCATTGGTGGTGCACCCCTCATCTCAAGTCCGACCATATCATTCTCCATGAATCTATACCTCTTCCACTAATAGCTTGTAGGTATGAATGACCTAAAAAAACAACACATATAAACAATGAGTAAAAAGAAATAAAATAAGGTAATTAAATCAGTGACCATTTTGGGACCAAGGAGAAGAAGCAAAAAATTAAAAAATCACAAGTCTGGTGAGAAAATCAGATATTCATTTAACCCAAATGGGGCAACGTAATCCATCTTACCTTCTTTTCAGCAAGTAGTTTTTTCCAGTTACCACCTCTTATGGATATAAGGACACGATCAATGCCTCTTACATGAAACTGAGATCTTTCACAGTTATGGAATTCTTTAAAATGCCTAGGAATAGATTTTAATTTCGTTAAATCATTCTCATCCTTCGCCCCTTCCTGACACGTCTCCTCAATTCTCACATAAATGAGTTGGCATGAAGATTGTGCCAGATAGATTACTCCTGATGTACCACATGTAATATTATGAGTAATCTTGTATTGTTTAATTGGTTCTAGTAGGGTTGGAAAAGTGAGAGGCTTTGTCTAAATTTGGACAAGCGACACATTGGCAACAAGGTGAGCAACCCCATCTTTGACCCTGTGACCCAAAGGCATAAAATGTCTCTAAAATTCTGGGACTTTCTATAGGTAATAGATGGAAATGGTGGTAAAACTTCATCCAAAGTTGTATCTAAACCTAACAATTCCCAATGTTTGGTCAAGGCAGATCTTATCATTTCCCACTGTGGATTATATGTGTATATAATATATAATTATATAATGAAGGCTGAAGTTCAGCCTGCATTTCTGGGAGAGTGTCTGCCCCATTTATTCATGGGCTCTCTCAACCCGGCATACATCCCTCTCATGCCCCTCCCTCCCTCCCACCCCTTTTCTCTGTTGTTCTCATTAGGGTATGCCCCCTTTTAGGCCTACCCGCATTCCTGGCTCCAGGAACAAGTCAGCCAGTGTAGGGTCCCGGGTTAGGCATGCTTCCCGCTTCGTTCACAGGTAGCCATGACCACAAATATATATATATATATACTAGCAGAAGGACCCAGGTTCGCACGGGTATATTTCCACTATTTTCCTTTAATGTTTGTGTGTGCTGTTATAAGATAGACTATGTCTCCCATAACAGTGACCTCTACCTCAACCCGTCTCCTTAACAGTGACCTCAATAGCACCCCAGCCCTCAACACTGAACCCCCAAAGTGCCCCACCCCTTCAAATGTGACTTCCACAACACCCCACCGCCCCTCTAACAAAGACCTCCACCGCAGCCCACCCTCTTAACAGTTACCCGCCACAGTGATCTAGCCCTTAACAGTGATCTCCACAAGTCCACGCCACCTTAACATTTACCTCCACAGCACCCCACTCCCTCAACTTTGACCTGCACAGTGAACCATCCCTTAACAGTGACCCCGTCTCACACCACCCCTTTACCGGTGACATTCACAACACCCCACCCCCTTAACAGTGACCTCAACAGTACCCTACCCCTTAAGAGAGACCTCCACTGCGCTCACCCATTTAACAGTGACTTCTACAGTACCCTGCTCCCTTAACAGTGACCTCCGCAACACCTGCCCCCCGAACAGTGACCTTCACCGTTCCCTGCACCCTGGTTATTGGTTAATCCCATGCACGTTTAGCAACTGGCTGCAAGCGTTCGCTATACTAGCGTATCGGGTTTACGTCGGGGTGGGTTGGCTCCACTATGACGAACAGTTTCGACAACGCAGGGCGGTTAGGCCTGATATCCGGTGGGATCACAAGGATATTGGGCTTTGGTTACTGGTGGCGGCACCAACTAGGGCGGTGCAGCCCTTCCGAGGGCGCTTGAGGGGTCAACAACGGGAGCGCTTGCGGCAGCATCAGCGAAGGGCTTATGTTTCCTTTTCAACCAAGGAAATTGCAGATCCGGGGCTAAGTGCAAATTTAAGCACGAATGCACCTTGTGCGGGGGCCCCCATGGAGCCAGCCCGTGTTTTTAGAGGGGAAAACAAAGGGAGGCGGGGGCGCTGCTGGAAAAAATCTGACTCCAGTGCGGGTGGAATAGATGCAGGAGTTCCTAGATAGGTACCCAGATCGGGCAGCGGCCACTTTTATTTGTTAACAGTTTTAAGTTCGGTTTTCGTATTCCATCATTTACGCCGGCGGGGCCCCTGGTTCATAAGAATCTGAGGTCCGCTCTTGATCACCCGAGGTAGTTTCTGGGAAGTTAAGGAAGGAGGTGGAGTTGGGGCGGATGGCGGGCCCGTTTAGGGTGCCTCCGTTGGTCAATCTAAAAGTTTCTCTATTGGGGGTGGTGCCTAAGAAGGAGCCAAACAAGTTTCGGCTCATTCACCATTTGTCATATCCAAAAGGAGCGTCATTCAATTACGGCATAGATGCCGATTTATGTTCAGTGGTGTATACATCATTTGATGCGGCTGTGAATTGGGTAAGAAGGTGGGGCCGAGGAGCGTTAATGGCAAGGTTGACATTGAAGCAGCTTTTACGCTTGTTACCGCTTAATGTGGAGAGCTTGCATTTGTTGGGTTGTTTTTGGGAAGGGAGTTATTTTGTAGATAGGTGCTTACCCATGGGGTGTTCGCTTTCCTGTGCGTATTTTGAAATGTTTAGTTCATTTTTAGAATGGGTAGTGGTTGACGTTTCGGGTTGTTCATCGGTTATTCACTATTTAGATGATTTTTTGTTTAGGGCTGCCGGAAAGCTCGGGTTTGTTCTTTTGTTACTGCATATGTTAGTCGGTTTTGCGCATTTTGGGGTACTGCTGGCTGGTGAGAAGACGGTGGGTCCAGCGTCGGAATTGTTGTGTTTTTGGGAAATGTTATAGACACTGTCAGGATGGAGTGTAGACTTCCGGAGGAAAAACTGTTGAATCTGCGGCAGGAGGTTTGTAAGGCCATAAAGCGGGAAAAGATTAGGTTGCGGGACTTGCAGTTCTTATTGGGAAAACGTAACTTTGCATGCCGGATTATGCCGATGGGTCGAATTTTTTGCAGGCGCGGCTACGGCGGCTGTGTCAGCGCCACATCACTTCGTACGGCTACGAAAGGAATTGAAAGGGATTTAAGGGTATGGGCAGAGTTTTTACAACAGTACAATGGTCAGGCGTTAGTTATGGGGGCGCTTGTGATAATGTTGATTTTGAGTTATATACGGACGCGTCTTGGGGAGTTGGTTTTGGGGCTTATTGCAAGGGACAATGGTGTGCGGGTCAGTGGCCGGAGGCGTGGTTTACGTGTGGCTGGGTAACCTGGCTCTTTTGGAACTATTTACCATTGTCATGGCGGTAGTGTTGTGGGGAGAGCGATTCGCCAATAGAAAGGTGCGTTTCCATTGTGATAACTTGGGGGTGGTTCAGGCTATCAACAGTTTATCGGCATCTTGTTTATTAGGCTCTTGCAATTTCTGGTCTTGCGTGGTCGCAAAGCATGTTGCAGGGGTGTCTAATTCTGTGGCGGATGCTCTTTCTCATTCACAGTGGGAGTGGTTTCGGCTTCTAGTGCCAGAAGCAGAGGAAGAGGGTCTGGAGTGTCCGATTTGGCTTTGGGAAATCCTGGAGGAGCGATAGTGAGGTTGTTGAAGGACTCGCTGAGTCCTGGTACCTGGAAGGCATATGGTAAGGCGTGGGAGACCTGGGAGAGGTGGAGCTCCCGGCTTGAGGCATGCGTTGATGATGGAGAGATGATATTGGTGCTGTTATTAGGGCATTTTAAAGAGGAAGGTTGGTCTGTTTCTCAGGTAAACCGTTTTATTGCATGTCTAGCGTATGGGTTAAGGTTGCGTGGCTTAACTGACCAGACAAAAACTTTTTGGGTTCGGTAGGTTTTGAAGGGATGGCATAGGGAAGTAAGGTCGAAGACCAGGGAGGCGGGTTGCTTTTAAGTTTCTTTTGGAGATAAGAAAAGAGAAAAGTTGGGCGTTGTTTTTAGTTCGGGGTGGGAAGTGGGTTTATTTAGGACGGCATTTGCATTAGCATTTTTGGGGCTTTTAGATTAGGGGAGTTGGTGAGTGTCAGTGTCAGTAGAGCGGGGGTTTGAAGTGTGATGATGTGGACTTATATTTGGACAGGGTTGTGGTTCAGATTCGGAAGTCGAAACGGATCAGGAAGGTAGGGGTTGCCAGTTTACGTTGTTTGCAGTTCCTGGTTGTTTTATGTGCCCAGTCCGGTGTGTGGAGGGTGATAGTGTGGGATTAGGTAGGGATACGTTGCCTTTTCTCCGGCATGAGGACGGTTCGTTTTGTCCCGTTTTCAATTTTTGGCGGTGTTCAAGAAATGCTTGAAAGCTCTTGGAGTCGAGGAACAGGGTATTCTGGGCACCCGTTCAGGATAGGAGCAGTGACGGAGGTGGCCAGATTGGGAGTCAGTGAGGAGGTAATTCGGAAGGTTGGGCGTTGGGAATCGGCGAGGTTTCGGTCTTATGTTAGACAGTTTTTTTTTATAGATATGATGCGGGCAATGTTTGCTTTAGTGTTAATTCTTCTTTTGTTTGATTTCAGGTTCGACAGCAGCTTTGGTGTGGATGTAGGGCACTCCTATGTGTTTTGGGGGGCAGTTAGAGCGGGTGTGTGGCCGAACTGGCCCCTGACCCATAACCCTAATACTGACCCCCAAACCCTAAGTCTAATACTAGTCTCTAGATCTAATATTGACCCCTAATGCTAATACAATGCCATACTGACCCCTAACCCTAAGGCCTCATTCACACGACAGTATTTTGCGGACCGTATACTGGCCGTTTTTCAGTTCAGTATACTGACAGTATACTGAACCATTCACTTCAATGGGACCGCAAAAAATACTGAAGTGTCTCCAGTATGCCTTCCGTTTCCGTTTTTCCGTTCCGTTTAAATATAGAACATGTCCTATTCTTGTCCACAAATTACGTTCAGTGGCTCCATTCAAGTCAATGGGTCCGCAAAAAAAGCGGAAAGCATACGGAAGTGCATCCGTATGTCTTCCGTATCCGTTCCGTTTTTGCGGAACCATCTATTGAAAATGTTAAGACCAGCCCAATTTTTTTCTATGTTATTACTGTATACTGTATATGCCATGCGGAAAAGCGGAGCGGAAAAACGGAACCGAAGCGGAAACACAACGGAAGAAAAAAGCGGAACCACTGATCCGCAAAATACGGACCGCAAAATACTGAAAAAGCCATACGGTCGTGTGAATGAGGCCTAATACTGAAAATTAACCCTATGGCTACATTTGCAAAACCGTATGTGTTTTCCCATCCACATCCATCAAAGCAAGAATACTGGCCATGTGCGTTCGACGTTTTGTGGAACACACAAGAGCAGGAAACTGCAATATATATATATAGAAAAAATAAATAAAAGCAGACTGATGTACCAGCCTAAAAGGGATTTTTGGACCGCTGTTAGGACACTGTCCTTATAGGAGATGAGCCTTTGAGGACTGGAGTGGACACAGAACACTGTCCTAGCTAACGCTTTCCCTATTAATTCGGCAGCAGCAGCACTCTCCCTGCTCTAACTAACACTGCAGCTTCAGAATGAACCTAAGATGGATGCTGTTCTTGCTTTTTGATAGGAGGTGGGAGGGTCTGGGAGTGAGGGTATACTGATTGGCTGGAATGTGTCTGCTGACTGTGAGGTACAGAGTCAAAGTTTACTCAATGATGATGTATCGGGGCGGACCGAATTTTCGGGACATCTCTACCCCTAACCCTAATACTGGCCCCTAACCCAGAACTGACACAAAGTCCAGAACACGGACTGAAGTCAGAGATTAGCACAGCAGAGAAAGATAAAGCAAGATATCCAAGTTCAGCTGCCAGTTTACCCCAAAACCTGCTGGAACCAAAAGAAAGATCAAGTATTGTCTGTTAAACTTTACAAAGTTTAGACTCAGCTTATTCTCTACAAACTACGACTCTCCAATTTATTTCTATGGAGCCTAACCCTGGGGAGCGACGGTATCCAGAGTAGAGCGCCGTGACACAGCAAACTAATAAGGCTGCACCACCAATCGGCATCCCAAAAAACCTGGTGCACGATAAGCCCTGGGGGCAGCATACTGCAAAGGAATCTTTGTTGGTCTCATGTTAACAAAATGACAAAATTCAGAGGCTTCAGGGGTTAAAAATACAACTTGGCTGTATTTGGTCCAGCAACAAAACAGCGACATCACATAGAGATCAGTTCACACATAACAGTATTCAGAGCACAGATGTTCCACTGTGGCTACTGTGCCTTTCAAGACTGAGACCTTGACTGCAGTTGTCAACAGTTTTATGCCCCAGTAACAGCATCACCTGGGCTGATTGGTGGGAAAGGGGGAGTCCTGGAGGGGAGGGAATGGCAGGTCCCACTGCCAACCTACCTGCCATTCCAAAAAAATTCAGGCCCGGAAATAAAATTTATAAAAACCTCAGCAAAGTAAATTTACTAAGGAAACCCAACTTTCCTGGATTTTCATCTCACCTACATTAAAAAGTGTGGATGAGATGTACACCCCCTCAGGTGTCTTCCATCTGCCTATGTATTCTACGATAGATAGACAGACAGACAGGGAAAGACGGACATACAGATAGACAAACAGAGGGACAGACAGACAGACAGATATGGCCACTGTTGATGGTGTTCCAAGGCTTTAGGACTGATGGGCATGATGGTATTAACGCCATTTAGTCCATGGACCGGCAGCTGCAGCAGGTGTTCTTCTTCTGGGTCCTTTTTGAATCCATTTATGGAACCGTTTCAGGCGGGATGGTCTCGTGATATTCTCCTGATCTGTTTTGGATGGTTTTTCATGATTTTTCCTCCTCTATTTTAGGTGTTATTTTCATTATTTTCTCCTCCTCTTTTTGGCAGCTTTAAGTTGTTCAATAATTGTCATTTCTTTCTTGATGTTATTCATGGCTGGTCTGATGTTATCTTTCTTGATGTCATTCATGGCTGGTCTGATGTTATCTTTCTTGATGTTATCTATGACTGGTCTGATGTTATCTTTCTTGATGTTATCTATGGCTGGTCTGATGTTATTTTTCTTAATTTGCACTAAAGGCTTTTGAACAACTACAAAATGAAAAGGAAACCATCAGCAGGTAGTAGATATAACAGAATATATACTTTTAACATTATGAGCAATGCAGTAATATAGTGATGCAGCTCATCAGCAGACATGATGCTGAATAATGGGGTAATAGAAGGACCCACAATGTGTGTGATCAGCAGATATGAGAGGTAACCCTAAGCTCTACCTGGACCCCCATTATATATGTTATTACATAGAAATGATTACCTGGCTTCTCCACTCGAACCATCGCTAGATCAGTTGCCTGTTTCTGTTCCCGCCGGCGCCAGGCCTTGATGTACTTGTAACTGTGAGACAGAGAAATGTCCTGACATTAGCCGCTACAGATGATGATCTTCAGTTCCCCATCAGAATATACCCATGACCCCCTCCCCCACTACAGGGGGTGAGCTATAAAGGTGCAGTATATAACAGGCAGGAAGGATATACAATAGTGCTATATTCTATATCACATCATAATACAGGACTGGGAAAGAGTGGACAGCAGTTACATGATTACATCCCTGCCCGATCCTGCCCCTGTATTATAACTTGGCTGCAGTAGTTACTGCGCTCCCTGTAGGTCAGACAATACAGTGTATAGAGAATATTGTGATCTGTAGAGTAGAAGAAAATTGTAAACTCACCAGCAAAAGATGGTAATCACGGCGGCAAGCAATAGAAATCCGCATAAGCGGCAGGACAACGCGGTACATGACTGGTAATAAAGACACAAGATGCTCGTTATCAATTCTTATCATAGAGAACATATTCTACAAGACATTGTCCAACATCTCTAGATCCTAGAGGATAATGAGAGTAGAAATAGGAGAGGAAGGACTTGACTACTCACTGTTATTTGCACCAGCGCTGTCCGGACCGGGGTTGTACTCCTGATCCTGGGAAAGTCACTGTCCATGAAAGAATGAAGAAAAATAAAGACATGAAATCAATGATAGCGGAAGCTGAACCCCAAAAACGAGGACAGAGGCAACGTCAGAAGATGACAATAAATCAGTATTTAGTAAGTGCCCACTAGTGGATGTCATCATTTAAGGCCATGGTTTCAGATTAGAAACCTTACAGCTTTCTTTCTGAAATATCCTCCCTCTTGTTCCAGGGGTTGTGTGCGGTTTTGCAGTTCAAGCGCCATCCAAGTAAATGGGGCTCAGCTACAATGCCGCACACAGCCCACTGTCCTATAACCTGATCTCCAAGCCACAGAGATACCAGCCAGATTTGCCTCTAGGACTCGTAATCATGTAAGGATAAATACAATATTCAGCCCCCATTCCGTAAGATAAACCCCGGTGATAATAGCCATTACCTGCAGGTGTTTTTGTGGGCTTTCCGTAAACATAACATATAAAAAGAAAAGAAAAACAAGAACAATTCTTCTTGAATCCATCGTCTCCAACATCTAACCCTCAAAAGAATCCAGTGCACCCCAACACATAGAACCCTGGACACAGCATTGTGATGTCATACAGCTTCAGTATTCTAAGGGGCGGGGCTCCTGGCTACTGCTGATGTCATCAGAGATCTAGTCTGAATGAAGAACTGTATATAGAGCAGTAATGTTTAAGGGAATGCCACTTTTAGTAAACCTTTAACAAAGTCATAAGTATATTGGGCGTTATTTATTAAACTGGTGTGAAGTGGAAATGGCTTAGTTGCCCATAGCAACCAATCAGATTCCACCTTTCAATTTGGGCCACTCCTTTGGAAAGTGAAAGGAGGAATCTGATTCATTGCTATGGGCAAATAAGCTCAGTTTTCCGTTACACCAGTTTGATAAATGATCCCCATTATGTACATTATAGCATGAGACTACACAATTATGATACATAATTTATACATTCCAGAACTCCTGGGTGGTAATGAGGACTCTCCTTCCCTCTTTTAACCCCTTAGGGCGCATGACGTATCGGTGCGTCATTGTTTCCGAGTCCTAAGGACCCATGACGTACAGGTGCGTCATGAGTAGTTCGATCACTGCTGCTCAGCCGGCAGTGATCGGAACAAGATACCTGCTGAAATCATTCAGCAGGTACCTTGTTACAAT